>VZSE01013216.1:2690336-2874367 GCA_013398275.1 Promerops cafer | reverse complement strand
CCCCGGGGCAGCGGCCCCCGCCCGTCGAAGTGCCCCGGGGGGAGCGGGCCGGGGTCCCCGGGGCGGCGGTGGCGGTCGTCCTGTGGGGCCGAGGCGCCGCGCCGCTCGAAGACGGCCCGGTGCTGAGAGCTGTCATCGGCGCGGAGCCCTGTGCCGTCCCGCGGCAGCACGGCGCGGTCATGGCTGAGGGTGGGCCTGTCGGTCTAAAAAGAGATCCCGTCTTGCCGCCTTTGGCCGGCGCGGCGGGGTTTATCTGCCCTCTGACAGCAACCTGGCTAAGCGAAGCATTAATTTGCTTGTGTTTACAGGTGCATTCAACCAAAAGAGCGGATCCTACTGAACTACGAAATGTTTTTTTGCAGGTAAAAAGATCGAATGTTGTTTGAGTGTCAGACTGCTGTGTTTTTGCCCTTCCAGCAGTCTGCTGTGGCATCAAACTTGTGTCGTGCTGGTGGGATACTTAAAAGTTCACTTTGCAGGCATAGTGTATTGACGGGGCTGTCAGGCATTGAGGAGAAACGGCTGCTGGCACAAAGTGTGATAACCATTTCCAAATTATAATATTAAACAAGTTCCTGAACTATTTTTTAATTTTCTCTAAAGCAAATAATTATAACAAAGTACTGTTTTTTTTTAAAGTACACCTTTGCAGAATTAAAAAAATATTTCTTCCATGACTGTATGTTTTGTCCTTGGGATTTATATGTGTTCTTATAAATGGATGGGCCACTGGCAGTGTTTCTAGAACTTAAAACTGATTTCTCAAGATTGATATATTTTGTAATATTATCCTTTGCAGGGCCTTAGAATTAACATATATAAATAATAGTATGAAGGTTTCTCCACTCCCTTAGTTACAGTAAAGCATTATCAGAAAGGAAAATCCAGTCAATTCTAAAACTTTGATGATAAGGTTTGAATCAGTCATATGGAATGAGAAGAACAAGAACTGTGTTTTAGGTCCAAAATAGGGCCACCGATATTTCAAAATTACTAAAATACCTTTTTTCCCCCAATGTTGGGTGTTACACAGTATATTCAAGAAGCTTTTCTCTATTTAAAAAATAAAGAGTATAAAATTAGAGCTAAAACTGTAAATAATAAATTATATTTTTTAACTACTTATATGTATCTTCTGGTTCTACTATACCATCTAACAATTTCCATATATGACAAGTAGTCAGAGAGACCTTTTTGCCTGAGAGAGAGGAGTTATATCCCAGCCATAATTTTGGTGGCCTTTTCTTTTGCATACTGGATTACACTGTGACATTGCTGGAGTGCAAAAACTTAGAATGCTGGCATCAAACTGTGGAAGCTCAACACTTAGTTTCTAGTAAAAAATACTCTAATGCAGGTTCATTTTTGATTGACATGGCATTCAGCTTTTATAGATAAAGATTGCACTAGAGTATGTTAATAAAACTAGCAACGTAAAAATATTATCTTTTAAAATATATATTAATACAGTATAAAAATGTGATTCTAGAACATCTTTTTCCAACTTTTTGCAAGATCCTTTTGCACATTTGAATGAAAAAAATGAAATGAGGTGTCAAAACACTATTCAGTTGTAAATGTGAGCTCTTTATGATTCTTGGCATCCAATCAGTAGAAGTTCTTGCTTCTGGAAATAAACAAAGTTCTTGATAGCAGTCATACAGACAGCAGTGGAGAGGAAGAACATTGTACCACTGGATGTTGAAATTTTCTTCCTGACAGTACATGTTTTATTGACCTAAAAAGCAGACAGTCTGTTTAAAAAAAATGGCTTTTTTGTCTTCCCCATGTCTGTCTTGTTTTCTTCAAGGAAACATGCAAATGAAGTTGTGGGTTGTTTCATGCTCTGAGGAATGAAAAATACAAAGCTCTCCTCTCTCCCTTTCAGTATCTGAGATTTTGCAGTAGAAAAAAGGCATAGAAAAAGAGTTTGTATTTCTTCTGCATTCTGTTGAGTTTGAAATGGTGTTTTTGTTTGATGCTTAGAAATAGAACTTAGTTGCAGGTTTTAAAACAGAAGAGAATCATTCTTTTCAAGACTAAGTTGTAAAAGGTCTTGTAATGAAATATTGCAAGTGGTTAGGGGTCAGATATGTTGTACTCTTTGCTGAGAGTGCTGGTCTCTTCTGTGAGCTTCAGCTAAAGGTCGTGCATTCCTTCCTAAATTTGGCTTCCCTTGGAAATGGTTAGAAGGCAAGATGTGATCTCTAGGCCTCGTCACCATCCACCTTAATCATAGAAAGTCTACTTAAATTTCCTTCTGTTCATGCATGTCTTCTAATGTGAGACGTGCCCTCTTGCCATGCAGTTTATGTTATATCTTAAGGGATATTTAATATATATCTTTCTCTTCAGAATTTCTGAAGTCTGCTATCTGCTTTTCCTAACTGTTTTAACCTGTTAAAAATATAAAGTTTGATTTGCATTAAAAATATGTGCTATTTCTCTTAAACCTGTAAATATGAAATGGAGGCATTGAAATTTCATGTCTGTGCACCATCAAATAAATTACCTCTTAGGTGTCTGCTAACCAGAGACTTCAGTTATAACCATAAAAGAACAAATTTTATAACAAATTATCACAGAAGGATAGAAGAGTTGGTTGGAAAAACAGTTACCAGATTTCCTAGTGAACCTTCATTATTTTTCTTCGACAAGACACAGTCAGCCTTTGGAAAATATGATTGAATTATTCCCTGCCTGTTGAATCAAGCGTAACCTGTTCAAGCAAGGTGGAGAAGGAAACAAAGAGATTTCCAAAGCATTGTTTCTGAAAGTGTGGTGATATGTAGCACCAGCTTGTAAACTAGAGTAGGGGGTTTGTATGTTTGTCTTATGTGAAGATGTTTTAAAAAAAAAGTCTAATGGAAATTCATCAAGTGCTTATCTGAGGCAATCTACAAATGTATACTAAGAAGTTTGTGTTATAAAGTAACAGAGTTCAAGACTGAGAAAATACAGTTTTATTTGATGTGTTATATTTTATATTCAAATTGGGCTATAATTTAAAATTGCCTATTTTGGGCTAAAAGATTCTTGACTTCAGTTATATGGTGCAAAAATAGGACTCATGTATTTACATGCTTAGCTACTTTGTCAGGCCTTAATTTATTGGCTTTCTACCAAACTTCCCAAATGCCATGACCTCATATGGAGCTCAATGTATTTGTCAGTTAATTATTTTTGTCTCAAAATTTTTTCACAAAACTTCCCGCAAACAATTTTTATTGTGGAAGGTATTATTATAAATTATTATTTATGATAAACTCAGAGAAATTGGTGTCTGGAGAAAAAAAGATGGTGTTGAGATTTTGACTGTCTTTGATATGCACTTTACTGTCATACAGTTGACTTCAGTGATTCTTGAAGATATGCCCCATACTATGCATGTTTGATGGGCCTTCATACATAACATTTTCTTTAGATTTCATGTCTTGCAGCAGAATCGTGCTTCATAAGGCATTTTTCAGTCACTTTTGTGTATGGCTGAGAAGAGAACCTTTCAGAGTTGATTCAAGGAAGCCACAGTTTCGTTGTGCTGTCGTATTGGCAGCAGTGCTGAATTAAGGGATTCCTGTCCCCTGCTTTCTGTTCCTGTTTTAGTGGAAATACTGTATTTTAATTCTCCATAAAGTCAGTAATCTGGTTTACAGTGCAGTCTTGCAAACAGCTGTCATCACAGCTGTAGAGTAGAAGAGGAAAAGGTGATGAGATGATGTGTGGGGCTAATATTGTGAAAGAGATATATGAGATGCTGAAGCAAGCACTGTCTGTGTGTGTGAATTTTTCCTTAAAAGCATTAGTTTCAGGGGAAAAATTAGTCTGAACATTCATTTCTCACAAAAAGAGAAAAGAAATAATTTGTTTTCCAAAATAATTGTAGTAAAGATCATGAACAATTATTCACAAGATATCTGCTACTAGAAATAGTAAGAAAATTTATGTGCTGTGTTTTCAGAGTGGCTGCAAACAGATTGCTATACCATGGTTATAATTTTTGTAAGTTTTTGCAATTACTTGACAGTTTCTGAAATATGTAGTTGTCTTTTAATTAGAAGATACTGGTCATTATGTGAACACATCTGTTGTACAGGGAAATCTGATGGTTGGTAGTATAAAACTAGTACAGTAACACTGTTAGTTTAATCCAGCCCTTTAATTTCAGAGCAGTTACGTGCAGACAGTTGTGCATCATTTTAAGTTATATTCAGTAAAGATACTAATTTGGTCATCACCGATAACTAGCATCTAAACTAATTAATTTTTATTTGTGTGGCTTTGGTTTTTTATTTTTACTCTAGTATGCAAGCATAGAGAAAGATGGTGAGCATTACATGACCCCAGAGGATTTTGTGCAGAAATACCTAGGACTTCATACGGATCCACATCACAATCCTAAAACAGTGCAGCTGTTGGCTGGAGTGGCAGATCAGACTAAGGATGGGTGAGAATTTTGCTTTCCATTTGAAACTGATAGTGCATTATTAAATGTGTGAGTGATGAGTTTGATAACTTCATCTTCTAAAATACATTATTGATTTTATTACACTTCAGGCTTATTTAAATGAGAAGTTCTTTCACAAGTACAATAGACTAAAAATTTGTGAAAACTGAGAAAAAATTATGGTGTTTAACATGTATTTTCTTAAAGCTAAGATTTATTTTGATGATATTTTGTTAAATTCTGCAAAAACTGAGGAAGTTGAACAGCAGGTAAGTTAAGTGTAGTATGGTTGCCTTAAAATAGTTTTCGGTATGTCTGCGTCCATCATCAGGTACTGTGTAGAGTCTTCAGTACCAGTAATTAAACACAAAAATATGGAAGAGCTTTCTTATTTCTGTAGTGTGCAATTCAAATCCAACCACTGAGGTATTTTTAAAAGTGCTGACTATTAGAAAAGAGAGACACTAGTGACTTTATGAAGGAAGAAGATGTTTGCCTAAGGAAGATCAGGTCACACCACATAAAGCTTTTCCAACTCTGCTTACAGATGCTCCTACTTGCTTTTAGACTGTTCCCCGAAACCAATTTACAAAATGTCTGCCCTGCTGAGGTAGTGCCCTCTAATTCATTTGTCTTCCAAGGAGTCTTTTCTTTTGCTCTATGTAGGCTTCTAGTTTTGGCCTTGGATTGTAGTAGGAGGCCTGGACAATGTTAAAGTAAAGTGAGAAGGTTAAGATGGATCAGAGAAGAGGTCAAGAATGCAGAAGTGAGTGGTTATTTTGTTGAGAAGAAAATGCTGTTAAAATAGTATACAATACATTTGTAAATATGTAAATATAACTTGTTTTAAATTGAAAGCTCCTTCCTTAAAATTTGGTTACTTAAAATTTGGTTTTGTTTTCCTGCATTCTGCTACAGAACATTTTATTAGTTTGCTTAGTATCCTGAGCAGCTTGCATAGTATCTGCACTATGGAAATGAAATTGTATGTGCTGTATACATCTCACTCTAAATGACAGATATATGTTTCCTGTTTGATGTCATGCTATATGATTTTCTTTTTCATAAGGCTGCAGCACTTTGATAATATATTTGATTATACATATATTTGACAAATCTTAGTACCCTGTCTCTGTTTCCAATACATGGCTGCAGTTTGTTGCTTTCTTATGGATTGAAAAGGTAATTTTGTATGTATCTGTTAAAAATACTTTAATTGATAAAGTAAACCAACATGCTTAGCATATTGTTTCTCTGAAAGCTGTTGGTTATCTTTTATGGTGTGCATTTCTTCAGAAAATGTCTTATAAAAGGGTCTTTCTTACAGTAGGAAATCAGTTTGTTTTAATGCTACAACTGAACTCTTAGGTAGTGCTTTTTGTTACTTTCCCTGTGAATAAGATTTTTGTTGTTTTTGTTTATTGCTTTTTAAAAAAAATCTGGGTAATATTTGAAGTGAGATAATCAAGTATGGGTAAGTGTGCTTTACCACCTTCTTTATGGGAAGAGGGGGATTTTTATTTTGCACTGCCATATAGTTCAAAGTATAAAATGTTTATCTGTTTGAATACTTGTCTGAAGCTTTTTTCTAAATTTTTTAATCTATATATTTAATCTATATTTCATGTGAAGAAATTTGTCTTAGCCCCATTATCAACATCAGTTTTTTTTTACATTCACATTCTTTCATTTGTAGTGAGCTGTAATATATCAAAATCCAGACTCTAATGGCATGAATAACCATTGTAGTCTTCAACTGAATTCCAGGATGCATTGCATCTTTCCAAGGACTTACTTTATGAAGTCCAAGGACATATCAGTAGTCCTGTTCTGTACATATACTTTTACATTAAATGACAGCCCAATGTCATGCAGCAAGTCCTTGAGAAGCTTTGGATTCTGTTACAAAATTTCATTCCTCTAGCTGCTATCATATTCTCTTAGCCTTGCTTGCCCTTGAAATAAATACTCATAGTGTTGATGGTTGCTTCCATTGTTAATATTTTTTTATTTCTTCTAGGTTTAAGTTTGGCACTTTACAGAAACAGCACATGTTGGAACTGGCTCTCTGTAGGCATGTGTTTAAAAAAAAGTGTTTTTACTTTTTTCTAATGGTAGCTTGATCCTTACTTAACTGTTCCAGAGCACTATTGTATTCTCCCATTACTGCTGTACAAGACTGGTTTGCTTTAGTGGAACTCATTAAGGTAGTTCTTAAAACAGATGACTGTTCACTTCCAAAATGTTTATTCCTCATTGTTACAAGTGCATATTCTTAGAAATTTATGTGCTGTCCTCTAAATTAGAATTTGGTTTAAACTTGCCTGTTATCTATTTAGTACAATAAGATTTCACTGATGCTGAAAACACTCGTGTCTTCAGACTGCAGGCACTGGTTTTAGGATAGGATAAATACCCTCTCTGAAGAATATACTTACATATATATATGTGCCACAACCAGCTAAAATACTTTCTTCCCCCTTCAAACCTTCAGAATTTCACAGTAGCAATTCAGAATTCTTCAGTTTAACTGCTTGTTTCTGGGTACTGTTTTATCAGCATATCATTCTTAAATCTGGAAATGTGTTCTTAAGTGAAGTCCTGAAGAAAGAGTTGATATTTCACCTAATGGAGAGTCACAACAGAGCTATACATAATGTCTAAAAAGCTATGTTGTATGGGGAAAAATTAGAAAAGACTTGTGGTAGGAAAAAAGGAAAGACAGGGAAGAATTGCAAGCACAATGGTTACTTTGTGTGCTTTTGAGGGGTAGCAGTACAGAAGAAATCAGAGGAAAAGAAATTTTTTTTAAATGTTACAGATAAAACGAAAGGTGAGTGATTTGATATTGTTATGGACTCTGTAATGCAGTGGGTTCACTGGATGATACTTGAGTAGTGATTGGGTGGGAAGCTCCATCATTCTGTTTAATCCAGCTCCTGTTATCTCTGCCCTAGTGGCTAATGGAGGATCACAGAGGCTATCCCTGCTCTTAGGCATTGCAAGTTGAATGTGTGGAAAGGAAATTCAGTGTGCCTATCTCCTTTTGCTGTAGGCACTGTTATAGTGAGACTGCTGAAGATGTCTTCTTTCAGGTTAGGCTTCTACAAATGCATTCTGCAGAGATCAGCAGTTGATTTTGTCAGTTATAAGCTTCCTGGTTAGGAGTTAATTTGTGTGTCAGCTTTATGCATGTATGTGAGATACATTTTGAAGTGATAGTATTTACAATTATTTTAAAGGAACATTTGTTTCTTTGAATCTAACCCTTTATTTATCAAGATCATCCTTTGGATGAAATTGACTTTGAATGTGAAGAGCCATTCTCATATCTCTGATTTTTCTGTCTAAAAAATGGTAAATATGATAATTTTGTATTTTCAGTATCTTAATTATTTTCAAAGTCACTAGGTTTTATTCCTGTCTTTCTTGTGCAGTGCATATATACAAGAATGTTAACATATTCAACCTTTTTAAAGTATCTCAATTTTGCTTTGTATGTACCTAGAGAAAGGCTAAATAGAGTAATGAATAGTGTGAATATTGTGATTTTTCTTCTCTTTTTTTTTTTTCCTGTGGGAAACAGACTTCATACTTGTCTCTTTAGCAGTAAGCAGTAATGTTTGAAGTAATCACTGTGAGCTAATGATCTCATATGATGAGTACTAAGTTGAGATAATTATGTACATTTTCTAGGAAAATTTCTAGGAAACAGTGATATTCTCTGCTTTAACAGCATTTACTGATATATAGAAAATCTTCTGTTAAATATAAAAGATGTAATTGAAATTCTTATTTCCATTGATTATTTAATGCTAAAATAAATATCCCATCATTTATCCCATTATTTTCTTGTGCCAGCATTATCCTTTTTCTATGCTTAGCGTCAGGTTTATCTTTCTGCAGTTGTTCATACATACAGCGTTAGGATGCCTTCTAGAGGGTTTTTTTTGTTTTAGTCAGAATAAGCAGAGCTCCTCCAGCAAAGTTACTTACTATTATCCTAATAAGAGATCTGTGCTTACGTTCAAGTCTGAGTTTATATGTGGTGACCACAAGGACTTAGATTTACCTGTGCATTCTGAATTGTGCACAGTGACTGTCTTGCATACAACAGCTCAGAATCTTGTGATCTGCTGTTACACTCAGATCCTTCCCTGCTTTGTCATGTCTGTCCTTGAGTCCAGATGTTTGGACCTGAGTACATGACTTGGCAGTTCATGTTATTTTTGGAGTGTAGTATTCTTTCCATATACATAGTAAAGTGTAACTTTTTCTGAACCTGTTTGTTTTTTATGAATGTTACATATTGTTTTAAGAAAATGTATGTTTTGTGGTGTATTCCTGTACTTTCATTACAGTATCTTTTCTTAGTAGAAATACATACGTAGTAATACAATGACAGATCTGTAAATTTCATGTTGTTAGGATTTTTGTAGTGTTTTTATGTCTTAATTTTCACGTGCTGATTACATTTATAATTAAAAAGTAATAACTTGTAGGTGTTTGGTGAGAATTCAGTTGCTTCATAGAGGAAGAAACTGAGTTGCATAAGTGTTAACAACTTAAATGTAACATACTTTTCAGTCTCTAGAGTGTTAATTATTTTAAGTTAGAATTTTATTTAATATTGGGACCACACTGTTTCTAGAGTATCAAATGCAAATTATCATTGGTATTATGAACAATTAAAAAAAATCTTTATAACTTTTCTGTTTTCCTTTCTAGGTTAATTTCCTTCCAAGAATTTTTGGCATTTGAATCTGTTTTGTGTACTCCAGATGCAATATTCATTGTTGCTTTTCAGTTATTTGACAGGAATGGCAATGGAGAAATAACATTTGGTAAGAATACCTAAAGAAAAACAGTTTTAAGAAAGTGATTATAATAATATCTGTCGTAATAGTGGTTCATGACCACAGGTGCATAGAACTGCATTTTGTGCAGTATGCTACTGTTTTCCTAAGACTCTGCATGAGTAGAACTTTTTTCCCCTCTCTCAATTCAAGCTTAAGAAATACACAGAGACAAAATATGTTTTTCTCTGTCTTTTTGAATCCAGGTTTTTTGTTTTTCTGAAGTAGTAAATACAGTGATGTTCTGTGTCATCCTAAGTAAAATTCTATATCCTGGACTTCAAACTCCTTCATCCATGAGGGAGTTTTAAGATATGTTCTGGATCTTCACGTATCTTTGAATAATTGTCATTGCATACAGTAAGAGCTCAATATAGAAATTAAGGAGGTCTAATAATTTCATTTCCTGTGGTAGTGTTCCTTTTCTTGAGGAGCAAATCTTTCTTTAATGTTATGAGTGTAACTAACAACTAGATTATATATTTGCAAAATTAAGAAGAAAATCTGGCCTTTGGTATTGTTACCTGATCACATAAGTTAGTAATTAGACCAAAGTCTTGAGGCTAACTATACTGCTTTGTGATATTGCTAAATAACTGTTACTAACATTGCAGTTTAAGGAGGACTAGGCTTTATTTTTAAAACTTCATGTTTATGAAAATTAGATAAATCCATGGTAAGAATTTTAATAAAATGGAATGAGAATTAAATGTTATTTCTATCCAGAAGAATAAAGCACTCAATAAAGAAAATACGAACTATGCTTGGATTTGTAACCACTTGCTGTTTGTACTATTTCATTATGAAAATTGCTGTAACTTGTTGGGAAAAAAAAGCAAAGGTCTTTTTATGGAGACAAATTATTTGACTTATGGTGCCTGTTAAATGACATCATTAACTGAAGAGTCAGATACTAAGCAGTTCAGATGCACAACATCTTGAAAAGAAAGTCTTTTTGAATTTAAATAAAGGTGAAGTCAGTAAATGCAGCCATTAGGAATTGGACAAACTACTACAATCAGTGTGACTGTGTTAACGATGGTTTATTTAATAATCTTACAAGATGGGGGTTTGAACTTGGTAGCTCTCATGAACACACTCGAAATATGTGGTTCCATAATTGAACAATAAGCCATTCAGATTGTATACAAATTCCTCAGTTAGATTGAGGATTATTATTCTTATGTAATTAAAGTCTAAAAGAAAACACAAATGAGAAATTGTAAAATAGAGAATTGGTGTTTTTTTCTGTGTCTTCCTTGCCGAATTTTTGTAAGGCTGATAAATCTTGAAAAGGAAGTTCTTGAGGGAATTTTAAATTTACTATTGGTTTCTTGGATTTTTTTTTTTACAAAATTAATTATTTTGCAATTACTACTATTTTTAACATTATGATAGTAAGATAACACGGTACATATTTTTTGTGCTACAGTTCCCAGATTTACTGCTGCTTTTTTGTCTTTGTTTGTTTGTTTGTAACATGGGCTACTTACTTTTACTTCATACGCATATCATACATATTAATACAACTGTGAAAAATGTGAATGATGATCTTTGACATCTTCAGAATGTGGTAACCCTGCAGTCAATTTCCAAGTCAGTCTTATGGCTATTTTATAAATGAGACCTGCACCCTTTCATTTTCATACCACGTAAACAGAAAGGCACAGAGTTTAATTTCATGTAAAAACAGGACAACATAGAAACATAAGTTTGAAAGTTAAAAGTTTTAATAAATTATTGGAAATATACTGAAATGGAGTAGGTTTAGCCAGTTGGTGTGAGAATCGCTACCAGACAAGTCAGGTCTTTTATAGACTGTGTAATGTATCCAGTCTGCAGGTAAACAGTGTTGGTTATGACAGCAAACACAAGTCAAGATTTTTTAGCTCAGATGAAATGCTCTGTGGATGTGATTGCATTGATGCCAAAGCTATCTCAAACCAGTAAGTCTTGCCAGAAGCAACATGGATTTACTGAGGTTTTTCTGCACTGTGCATCCAAAGCAAGGGACAGAATCAACTTGGGTCTGTTAGACCAGTAACTAAAGCAAACACTGGCCTTGTGTGAGATAACATGTTCTCAAAAAATACTCTCATCTACTCAAATTTTCAGTTATTTGGGGGAAGTTAAGCGTGCTTGTTGTATTTTAATACTGTCTCTTTTTGAAAGTAAGCTGCTCTAGTTGGGTTCACTTCTGTTCAGGATTTATTTACTGACATGATTTTGAGCCATTCTCAAGAACTTCAGCATTTTACAGTCCTCTTGAGCCTCAGATGCTACTTGCCTCTTAAAATACTTAGCTTCCAACTCTCCAGTGATGAAATTACTGTGTCACAGAAGGAAGTGTCGTAGAAGAAGACTTTAGAAACTACTTTGTAGAAATGCTTGTATGCTAAGTTAATCAATGTCTTTGTCTGCCATATCAAACGTTGAAACACGAAGCCTTCTATCAGTTTAATCTACTATTGTCTTACTACTTTGGGACACTTTCCCACGAGCTTTGGACATCCAGAAATCCTGTATGAATGACTGCCGTAAATATGTAGTTGGTATTCTGCAGCATCTGTAAAGTAGGTCCATTGCAAGAAAATGAAACTGGACCTACTTTGCCTGAGCAACCTGCACAGCACGCTCAGTACTCTATACATGTTTCAGCTGCACTGGACTTGCTGTCAGCTTGGTGAATGAAAAGCAGTAAAATGACTGTTTTAGTAACCCATTGATAGAAGTGACAGTGTAGTTTAAACAAGTTTTTAATCATGGAGAAATTAGAGAAAAAGCATGTATTCCTAACCAAGTGCTCCAACATCTTCATCAGAGCTTCCTAGGTGAATATTTTATGCAAAATGTGTTGCTGCCGAGCCCTTACAATACTGCATTATCCATAAAATATTTAAATGCTAACAGCTAAAGCTAATGAAGACAAGCGATTTTTTTTGGGGTTGCTGTCTGTAGCCAGAGAAGACTGACAAGTGCTTTGCTCGTTTGATTATGGGATGTACTGGCTGTGCTACTTAACATGAGTGAAATATTCAAAAACACTCCATAAAATTAATACTATTGTACTAAGGAATATTATTTTAATTTTGATTCTGTGCAGATCTTCTGACCTGAATTCAGGTTAAAGCAAACATGAATAGTAAATCTACTCAAGCTATCTGTTTTTTTCTGATGTTGAAGCAGATAATCTTTACTGTGTTTAAAAGGTGAAGTCTGTGATTATCTGTGAGACTTCTCTGAAAAACAGGTTGCCTAACTGGAAGGATTCTTTGTAATTTCTCTCTTTGGCACACCATACAGTGATCTGGACTGCATCACTTTTAATTGGAGTATACAATTTCAAGGGATTTTCCAGCTGTTCTTCCTTGTAGAGTCACCACAAAGAAAGCCATTCTCTGATAAACTGGAGAGTTTCAGAGATGCTTTTTCAGTTAAATACACATGCTGGTATGGATAGAAAGATAGAGCTAAAATATGTTTGTGATTCTTCTGTATTCAGAATTATTTTGGAGATAATTGGAAAATATTTATGGAACTGAATTTAAGGCTTTTAAAAACATCCTGCACTCAAAATCTAATTACAAATATTTTGCAGAGTATAGCAGCATCTTCTTCAAAGGCATTGGGGGGAGGAAGGCAATCAGATGCCTCATAATGCAACTATGTGAAAATGGTACAATATTGGTCAACTGAAATAATAAACATCAATTTAATAGTTTCAGAATTTGAGTATACAGGGATATTGAAGTTTTGCCCAATCTGTTTGCTTAGACAAGTTTTAATCTGAGAGAGAAAGTTCAGGTTTCCCTTTATCAGGACATAGAGTTTGAGAACACTGGAAAAAGATGATCAAGAACAAGAGAAAGGCATTGAATGCATGTTCATGCTTTGCTTATGAGTATTGTTTCTCAGGGAACAGGGATCACTTCTAGTACTCACTCCTTCACCATTTCTAAAAGGGCAGCTGGGTTGAAAATGCTAGGATTTGGATTTAATCTTAAAAGTTCTGCTTTCAAAAATATTACTGGTAGCCATAAAGACTGGAAATATATTTTAAAATATAAACAGAAAAATACTCATAATCACATGACTACAGACATGAGGATAGGAGGGGAAAAATCCATGTTTTCATCATAGTGCTATAAACCAGAGGAGCTGATTTTTTCGGCCTCCTGTTCTACATTAGTTGCCTGTTTTCAAAGTGTCTTTTGCTTAACACGTGCAGATAACATAGGAAACATTACTGTTAGGACTTTCTTTTTTCCTTCTGTTTTGTGTTGTATGATTTTTTTCCAGGCTTAAACTACAGTTTTGAATGCTTGCGAGCAATGCAGAATGGGAACCCCTCTTACTACTACTACTATTATTTTTTTTTAAAAACCATAGTTCAACAATAGGGAACAGAAAAGGAGAACTTCATGTTAAAATTATATGTATTGTCAACTTTTTATTATGGCTGTCATTCATCTTCCAATAGATTCAATAATCCTTTTAAAATAAGAGTAGAAATAAAATGTAACTATTTCTAATTAACCTTCACATAAAAGTAATTATTGTATTACATTTGGATTTCTTTTAACACACTTCTCCATTGGGTGCTACAAAAATGTCTTTCTGCCCTTAACTGTGGTTCCTTATTTTATCCTTCAAAGTGAAAATATGCTGTTAGCAGAAATAGTGAACAATAGCAACATATAAATGTTAAAATTCATTATGTACATTAGTCATGAAATATGCACAAATTGGACAGCAGACAGATTTAAAGAAACACAAAATAACGCTGTTAAACAACAAATCTTTACCACACTTATGCTGCTACTAAAAACTTACCACTTTTATATTTTTTTGTCCCTAAGAAGTGTGATTGCTTTTTATCACCAGTGTGAGGGAATGGCAAACTCTGTTAACAGATTGATGGCACTAGAATTGTAAGAGCTTTCCACTCTGCTTCTTGGGGAGCTGATAAGTCAAAATAAATAATAGGTACTGCCACAAGGTTTACTTGAAGTATGGAGCTCATCCCCACAACGGGCCACCAACAAGACCTCATAGTGTTTATAATATAAAGTATTCTTCCTCCTTACATGAAATTGATTATTGCCTAGAATCTATTGGGTTTTGTATCGTTTTTCTGAGCCTGATAGGTAACAGTGTTTGATGGAAGTTGAGCTAGTCATGTGTATGCTGCCTGTAGATAGCTGCTCCAAGCATCTATAATTTGTTTAAAATGATTGGGTGGGGAAATTCTGAAGCAATCTTACGAGAATATGTGTCGCCTTGGAGGTAATGTACTAGTACACTGGAGTAGTAGGTTTATTGTTCCTGGGGGTGATGGTAAGTTGAGTATGTCATCAGGCTGCTGACTTGTATGCCCATCTGAGAGAAAAATGCATTACTATAAGCCTGGAAAGAAAGTTATCAGCTCAGTAGGAAAGAATTCTACTCCAGAAAGGTGAGCAAAGAGTAGAAGACATTAGTAAATGAGCAACGTGTATTGACAGGGACAATGAATGCGTTCTGTAAAATGTCCTACTAAAATGAAAGGCTTGAAAAATAATTTGCTGTTTGCTCCCTGCAGAACAGCTCCGTTGGAAATTTGAAACACTGTAGTTTATCTTAATTTGGAAGCATTACTAGGTTTTGACTGGGGAAGATGAGAGAAAAAAAACAACAAAGCCAGCATCTGTACATTAATGTTGCCTGTTTTCTTTGTTGTCAGTGCTTTGCTTCTACTGTGAAAAAAAAAAAAATAAAATTGAACATTTGTTGTTAATTCAGAGTGGTGAAAGTGTAGGTGATGATCACATTGTGTATAATTCTGCAATGTGATTGGCTGTTTGCTGCTTCTTGTCACACGAGTTGTTAGCTGTGGTGATGGCTATTTCTGTTAATGTAATAGAAGAGCCAGCAGAATTGGATTATAAATGTTGATATATTGTGCAGAAAGCACCCCTGTCTCTTGGGTAGGCATAGTAAGTTTTAGCACCTAACTAGAGGTGTTTGAGAATCTCAGGTGATTTTGGTAAATTGTATTGAATGTTTCAATGGGTTTAACTGGGTCAGTTACTTTGCTGTGGGGGTGGTGAGGCACTGGCATAGGTTTCCCAGAGAAGTTGTGGATGCCCCATCCATGGAAGTGCTCAAGGTCAGGTTGGATGGAGCTCTGAGCATCTTGGTCTAGTGGAAGGTGTCCTTGCTCATGTCAGGGGGAGCTGAAACGAGGGGATCTTTAAGGTTCCTTCTGTCTCAAACCATTCTGTGGCTCATTGAGTTTTCAGAACAAGTGCACAGTTTTGCCTCTGTACCCCAAGTGTTTCATAAACTAAGCCAACATGGAAGTAATTAAGCATTATATACTAGAGCATATCTTCAAACTCAGACTGCTGTAATACATGCAGAATATATTGAGTGTGAGAGATTGCCTGGAAAAGAGAAATGGGTAAGGCATCTCAGTTTTCAGAGAGGCAGCAAGCTAGTTTGGATACCGCTTATTAAAGCTAGTTAGCCATTTCTGGAATTCATCAAGTACCAATACACTCAACTATTCAATATAAATTTATTAATTAATGTAACTATTATTTTTATATGCTGAAGAATCTTGACTTGAGATATGTTGATGAGTAGTTGTAAATGGTTTTATGAAGAAAAAAATTGAGTGTAGGAAATGGATTCTTGTTTTTTTAAGTATTATTCAGCAAATGCTTGAGAGTTACAAAGACACCAGGGGCTTAAGTCTCACTAAAAACAAGTGAAAAATCTGTCTCAGTGAACATGGATTAATAAGAAAGTAAGATGTTTAAAGAAAAAAGTGAGGCTTTTTTTACCTTTCTCTAAGGTTAAGATAAGCAGTTATTGGAAACAAGTGAAAATAAGATTTAAATTTTTGGGCTGCCTCAGCACATTCTTTTCTAAGTTTTCATTCGGTGAGCTCAGTGTATATTAGAAGTCAGTTTTACATACACGTAAGTAGTAGCCAGTTGGCATCCTGTTTGCACATTAGTAGCCAAGCCAGTAGAGCCAATGAAGCCAGCCTGTCTTCTGCTCTGTTTGCGGCTCATTGCCATTTTGCAGGCTCCATAATGAGCTGCACTGACCTGTTTGTGTTTGTAGTACATTGAGACTCTAGCTTGGCCAGAAGCTGCAGTGAATTAGTGGTACGTGGGGAATTTAAATGTGCATACCTTGATTCCTTGATCTGCAGCAATGATGAATAAATGTACTGCAAACAGAACTTCCAGAGGAAGTATGGCAAAGTAAAATAGTTTAGCACTCTGTATTTGGTGCTTTCTCTATTTTTTTCTTAACCCTTGCCTTGCACACTGATACTGGTGAGTAGGTATGAGTAGACAGTTACAAATGGTCAGAATAGTTTTTTAGGTTTCTTGTTGACCCTAACGAGTCCTTTAGCCTACCTTGCGGTGGAAACTGGTTTAAACTGTAGGGTTTTGACTCTTGTGTTTGACCTTTATGCGAGGGTTAATCACTAGCCGTAATCTGCCCTTTGAATATGTAATCTCAGTCTAGCTGTGAAGGAGGTGATCTAGCCAAGGAATCCAACTTTGTACCTGTTTTGAGACACATACTCTGGACATTTCCTTTCCTTTTCTCACTGAAAAGATGAAAACATATAGTGGATTTCCTGGATTTGCTCTAGAACTAATAGACTACAGAATTAAAACTATGAATGAATCACGTAGTCCTTTAGCATAGAGAAAGCAATACATTTACTTCAAGTAAGGTAGGTCTTGATAGAGTTATCAAATGATAATTAAGGTTCTTACTGCATTTTGTCTCGAAAAACTGTTTAAACGTATAAAAGGTGTGTTATCAACTAAAATACTTCATATTTTGTTTTAAATTTTAACTGTATGCCACATTTTATTTTCTTGTTAGCAGATTCTAGACTGATAAACCATTTCAGGTACTGTGAGAGAAATTTTGAAAAGTGTTCATGTGGTATGGGTGGATGTCCTGTTACACAGTTCATGTGTTTGATAATTTGCACAAAAAGCAGGCTTGTTTTGTAGCGTGGCAATGCTGTGTATGAATAATGCATGCTGTTTTTCAGATGAGGTTTTTGCCTGAATTCAGATAATATGTTTAGCATTGAGTTGTACAGTATACATGTGGAGAATTCCATAATCTGAAATGGCAGGTTTTTTCTTTACTTCATTTAAAGGAGGACATCTCCATCTTCACTTATCTTAAAACATTTTAATAACTGAGACTACCAATTATGTTTTATAGGATTTGATTTTTGTGCTAAGGCCTTATCAAAAGCATCTAATAACGTGCTTTCTGCTGAGTTAATGATATGTTTTAGATGTCATTCTTATACCTATCTTCAATAGCCATATTCAGACAGTGTGATTGTAATAATCAAGTTTCAATCAAACCGTACTTAGTATGACAAATATTGCCTGAGATTGTAGTGCAGGTATTTGTGCTCTTGATAAAGGGCTTAATTTGACTCCTGGCAGAGACAGAGAGAACCACTATTGATTTTTATATCAGAATGCAAAATAGCTTTTATTTGTCATGTATGAGGGAAATTGCTTCTTAATTAAAACTAAATAAAACACTCACTCCATGGTTTTATGCAGTAATACAAAAAGTATCATTTGTGTCTCAAATGTGTTCTTTTACAGGTCTGTAAAGGTTTGGTTAGCAATTATTCTTAACAAGCTAAAACACTTCTTAAACAGCTGCTGAAATCATAATTTTTTTGTATTTCTGCTGGAATGTTTGTAGATTTACTGTATCCCAAGGCTCATCTGTTGTTTTTTCCTTCCTAAAGCAAATGTCAAAGAAATATTTGAACAAACTCTTATTCATCTTCAAATCCCGTTCAACTGGGACTGTGAATTTATTCGACTGCATTTTGGACATAACAGGAAGAAGCATCTTAACTATTCAGAGTTCACTCAGTTTCTGCAGGTCAGTTATTAACCTTGTTCCAAAGTTGGAACTGAAATTCATTTATCTTTTAATAATACAATAATACGGTTATAAATTTTGAGCTTATTCTGGTAGTGATAATCCTTATCTGATACTAATCCTGACAGCTAATGATGAACTGTTTTTTCTCCTTACCAGTTTTATAAGCAGTGTGTACTCACTGTGCTGTAACTTGAATACCATCCTTTAAAAGAATAGGACAAAACATACTGTTTATGAAGTTAACTATTTAACTGATTGTTGTTAAACTGGGTTGAGGGTCTGCTTTTTCTGTCATAGGAATTGAATAGCAAGACTAAACTCTACCAGAGAAAGTTAACATCCTTAATATAGCCAGTTATTATTGACCATAAAAACTCCCCTATAGAGGGTTTAGCTTCTGTAACATTTCTTTAGTTTTATAAACATTCTAATACTTACCACTTTTTTTTCTCTCACTGGCATGCATGTTACCGCACACACACTGGAAGTTCGGTCTTAAATGCAGCCAGCTTGCAGGAGGTAAATCTGATTTCCTGAGATGTTGCTGAACTACCCTTTAGGGATTGGGCTTTAAAGAATTTCCCTTGTTGAACTGCACTTTGTGCTAAGCCAAAAAGTTACAGTTAAAACATATGAATTGAACATTATACTAGAAGGAAGGAAAGGAAAACGTCATCTATAAAGGATGGAGAAAGAGCAAATTAGGAGAAATTTACATTGTAATTCATGGAAAAGAAGTTCACAGAGTTGTTGGTAATTGCACTGAATTCCATAAATTAACATACAATGATCACCTTGTAATATAATTGCCTGTCTAATAGGCAGAAGAAAAATAGATTATGCCCTTCTGGAGCTACCTTTGATGCAAGAAAAGTTTTGTATGTACTGTCTTAAAATTAAGGAGTGATAGATGTGTTTTGACATAATCTGTAATTATTGTCCAAGATAAAAATATCTCATAGGATCACAGAATATTTTGGGTTGTAAGGGACCTTTAAAGGTCATCTAGTCCAACCCCCTTGCAATCTGCAAGGATGTCTTCAACTAGATCAGGTTGCTCAGAGCTCTGTTCAATCTGACCTTGAGTGTTTCTAGGGATGAAACATCTACCACCTCTCTGGGCAGCCTGTTCCAGTGCTTTACCACCCTTACTTAGTTTAAAATCATTACCCCTTGTCCTATCACAGCAGGCCCAACTAAAAAGTCTGTCACCATCTTTCTGATGAGCCCCCCGTAAGTGTAGAAAGGCCACAGTAAGGTCTCCCAGGAGCCTTCTGTTTTCTTTTCCTCCCCAGGCCGAACAGCCCCAACTCTGACCCTTTTCTCATAGTGGAGGTGCTCCAGTCCTCTATCATTTTTATGGCCCTCCTCTGCACCTGCTTCCAAAGTGGTTTGTTGGGAACTCAGAGCAGAGTGGTAAATTTCTGTTCCAGTTTTATGTTTGTTTTTCCAAGATACTGCCATATATAATACAGTAGGCTCTTACTGTCATCATGTAATTAAAACCCTTAGTAGGGAAGGCTAGTGTGAGTTGCAGTAATTTCAGTATGTACACAATTCGGATATTTTTATCCCTCCTTTTATATAAGATTGTTTTTCTCTTTTGGTCTAACACCATCTTTTGGGGTTTGGGACTTGAATCAGAGTGGGTTTGTTGTACCCTGATCTAGAAAACGTTCATGAAGTTACGAGAATTGAGAAATTACTGTAAAGGTGATATAAGCTAGATGGTTTGCCCTTTTCTTACTGTCTGTCAGAATGTGGTTATTTTTTTAGTGGCTTCTAGAGGTCTGAATGACAGCTGAATGGGCTTTATTGTTTGCTTGAATAGAAGGAAACAACTTTTTCTGGATATAGAATTTACAACTATCATTATTATCTTGAGGTTAGGTTACCACAGTGATCTTTGTATGAAGGTTTTTACAGTTTGTATAGGAGTTTTAAATTGTCTGAAATGAGTGACCATTTGTGACATTATGGGAGATAGCTGTTTGGGGCAATCTAAATCCATATTATATAATTTTCACTGTCCTCCTGTTTATTTTCAAGTACTTTCCAGTGAGTTAGGATATAATAGCCCAGTCATATTTCATCTTGGATATGTAAGAGATCATCTCACTTTGTGTCTTCAAGATCAGTATCAGAAGTTTTTCTAGCACTTAAGTATTTAATTAAGGAATAGATAGCAGGCAGGACATGGGTATGTGAGGTTCATTTCTTAAATAATTTACTGAAAGTGCGTATTTCCTTACAGTTGAATTGAGGCTTTTCTTTGACAGAGGAATGAATCTGTGGATAAAATCAGTATGCAGACTTCTTACTTTAGTTGAGCTGGCCTAGAAGTTTAAACTGTAGTTACGCTATTGTCTATATCCACAGACCTGTTGGAGCATAAGAATATGAAATTAGTGAAGGTTTTGTGAACAATGGGTTGCAGAATTTGCTTCTAATCTGCTATCTCTGAATATTCATTCTAGGAACTGCAGTCAGAACATGCAAGACAAGCCTTTGCATTGAAGGACAAAAGTAAAAGTGGTCTGATAACTGGGCTGGACTTCAATGAGATCATGGTTACCATTCGCTCCCATATGCTAACTCCATTTGTGGAAGAAAATTTAGTTTCAGTAAGTATAAACAAAAAGTGCCTTGAATTTAGTGTTTAATAGCTGTGATGTTTGAAGATGGCACAGCTTCTCTCCCACTGTGTCTTCTACCTGTTTATCACTCACTGCCTTGGTGCTAGAGATTATCAGCTTCATAATAGAGTGGGCAGGGTGAAACATGGCAGCACTCTTTGGCTGCAGTAGTGAAAAGGTTGGCAGTCTGGTTTGCATGTTTAAAGTGCCATTGGAAGCAGTTTGAGTTAGTGTAATATACTTTCCACTACAGTGGGGCAAGCTACTTGGTACAGAAAGAATCATAGAATTGTATAACTGTATAGGAAAAGACCCTTAAAATAATCAAATCCAACTGAAGTTACTTAGAACAGAGGCATCCAGTTTTTATATTTGAATGTATGACATCTCAGGAGCTGGAGACTAGTTATAATTTTGTCCTTTTATATACTCTTGCATTCTTTTCTTTTTCAGATCAGAATTTGGAAAATCAGTATGTAGATTCTAGAGGTAGAATGGTTACAGCCCTGATAGTTTGGCAAGATCTGTAGGTAAAGTAATAACATACAAGTTATAATCTGAAAGCATGTAGTATGAAAATGACATAAGAATGAAATTTATATAAAAGATAAAGTAATAACTTCTATCTTACTATCTTACCTATAAATCTTGCCTTGCCTTACTCATAAGGCATACTGTCTTCTATAAAATTTAGAGTATCTACTAACTTTAGACTTTGAAGTAAATGGTCATTGATGTATGTGATGCAAGAAATCAGTTAGTGCCTTTATCTAAAGGCATTTGCATTTGCATGCATTCCTCTTTCAGAGGATTACTCGGTGACACTTTTAATGTTTCTGTCAGATAACTTGAATAATAATAATAATAATATGATTATTTCCTAATCGTTTCCTAGTGTTCAATCTTCACCACAAAAATAGTATCCTGTCTAATAATTCTCCCCTCATGTTTGTATTAAAAATATCTTAAAATTACAGGAATAGAAAGGTATCTTTAATTCTTTCATAATTTGCTCAAATGAATGTTTCTGTAGTCGTAATAAGATGTTGTAGAAGTGCTTAAGGTACTTAACTGTTTTCATTTAATTTTTAAAGGTAGCTGGTGGAACTGTATCACATCAGGTCAGCTTCTCCTTTTTCAATGCATTTAATGCCCTTTTGAATAACATGGATCTTGTTAGGAAGATATACAGTAATATAGCAGGTACAAGAAGAGATGTTGAAGTCACAAAAGGTAAGATATGTTTCCTACAGTTTATTAATTTTTTAATTCTGTCCATTTTGTAATTGGTGATGCATGTGGGTTAAGGTGAGTCAACCTCAAGTTAAGTTAGTTTATGGCCACTGGGAAAGAGTTTTTTTTAGCTGTAGGTGATTTTCATCCTCACAGGTTAGTAAGTATTTTCAGTTAGCTCATTAAGGAGAAGATTCTGGCAGGAGTTATGTTGGCCTTATTGTTTAAATGAGTAACTTCAAGTCAGTATAATACTGAGGATTTTACAGCTGCTTGAAAGAGGTGCATTGTTGCTTCGAGATAGGAAGTTCCTAGGGAGTGTGATGGAATGGGTTAAGTTTGAAAATCCGAGTGGTTTTATATATAGATTATGCCAGTTAGTACCTAACAAATCCCTGTGCATGTGAAAGGTTGCCATATTTCAGTCTTGCCCCAGACATAGGCAGATGGTTTTTGTAGCCATTTTATGACAGATTTTATCACCAGTTTTACTACCTGTATGGATGGGACCAGCCAAACCATTGTGTGGTAAAAAGCATGCCAAGTTTTTTTTATTCTTTTTCTTCTTCTTTGTTTAGCTTATATTCATATGCTCTGCATATTTTTCCCTAAAAGAAAGCATAAAATGCTTGTTCTCATCCTCTAAATTGTCCTAACAAATTGCTTAGCAATGTTTTTTGGTACAGATGCATAAATACATCTTGCTTGGATTTTTATTGAGAAGAATGGCTGCTGTGTATTCGCTACTCAGACTTGTTAACAGCAACTTGCCACTTATGTCATAAACATATTGTGTCATTTGGTCAGATGAATATCTAAGCTTGGAGTCATTCAGAGCTATGAGAGGAAGAAGTCTGGACATGATGGGACTAGATGAGTCAGTTGCCCTTAAAGCTGTGAATAACAGACCATTGTTCTGTTATGTTCTGTTTTGCAGAACTTCAGAAGCAAGAATCACGAATTGTGGGTGTCGTTTTATTCAGCTTGCTAATTTGAGGATTTTTGTTGTCTCTGGTGAATACTTACCATAAGTCAGAGTTGTGGAGTCAGATTAGGTCTGTGTTGGGATGGCCTGTTTCAGGATAGGTGTTCTCCTAAAGATACCTTTTCCCTTTGCATTATGGATTTTGCCTCTTGGTGATAGACTTCATTTTTACGATATTGAAGTTATTTGAAAGGATTCAAAGAGGAAATTTGACAAATAACACAAATGTTGTATTTCTCTTTCCCTTTTAAATCCAGAGGAATTTACACACTCTGCAATCCACTTTGGACAAATTACACCACTGGAAATAGATATTCTCTACCAACTTACAGACTTATACAGTGTTACTGGGTAACATAATAATGAATTTTATCATTTTGCAATCATAATTTTTGTGTTTTCTGTGTGGCCTCTTATTTTTGTCCTGATTTTAAAAGGTTTTGTGTTCCATTATATTTTGTTACAGTAATTTATTCAATGTAAACTGATTTTGTTGTGTCCATGGGTTTTGTAAGTGAATTGTATGTCAAGCGCAATCACTAATAGTTGTATTAAGGTATACATATGAAGTAGCAAAATACAATACTCCCAATAGGCTACAATGCACTGGTTGATGTTTTGCATGGATCTTTAATGCATGCAAAATCTTACATAGAAATAGCTAGAAACGGTTTAATTTGTGCATTATATTCCTTATTACTAGTAGTGAAGAACTCGCTTCTGAATAATCCATGTTCCCTTCATTTCCAAGCATTCTTTAATGTAGTGTAGCAGACTTCTTAGGTCTGCATTCAGATATAAGTGTCTTTTTTTAAACTCAGATGTACTTTGTGGGGTGTGGCCAGGAATATTGTACTAAATATGTTTGATGCTTTATCTAACCATAATTTGCTTTTCTCTGCCTTGTGTAAAGGCGCTTAACTTTGGCAGATATTGAGAGAATAGCACCACTGGCTGAAGGTGCATTACCTTACAACCTGGCAGAGCTCCAGAGGCAGGTGGGTAGAAGAAAACAAAAATTGAAATCGAGTGAATTTTAACAGGTACTTGCAAATTAAAAATAAGAACAATGCACTTTAAACAGATTCCTGACAAGTGGAACATGCTGTGTGTATTGCTGTAAGGATAGAAATGGGGCAGGCTGTTAGATACTGTATGTATCTAGACAAGGTATGAGATGTCAGAATGGCCTGTTTAGATACGAGCATGTATGGATACTTGGATTCCTTACCGTGAATTACTTCTTCACTCCTGAAAAGGCTTTTCACAGGACACAGCCCTCCATGAACTTCTCCAGCCGGAGCCTTCTGTGGAACCCAGTTCTTTACAAACTCCTCCAGTGTGTGTCCCTTCCACATGGTGCAGTCTTTCAGGAATAGATTCACAAGGGTCCTCCATGCAGTTACAGCCTCCTTGGGGTGCATCCACCTGTTCCTGTGTGGGGTCCTACAGGGTCTGCAGGGGAACCTCTACTCCAGTGCCTGGAGCACCTCCTCCTGCTCCTTCACTGACCTTTGTACCAGCCAAATTGTTTCTCTCATATGTTCTCACTCTTTTTACCAGCTGCCATTGCACAGGGTTTGTTCCCCCTTCTTAAATACATTACCCCAGAGGTGCTACCCCTGACACTGATGGACTTGGCCGTGGCCAGTGGTGGGTGTTGGTTCTGTCAGACATGAGGGAAGCTTCTGGCAGTTTCTCACAAAGCCACCCTTGTATCCCCCACCCCCAGCTTTGCCACACTAACTCAATACAGGTAGTAAAAAATGTGATTATTAAATGTAAAGCTTATAAATGTTTTCTTTTTTGAAAAATGGGATGCAATTACTGGCTTACCCATTTATCTAAAATGATAATTGAGTTTTACTGTACTTGCTGACTAGCCAATCTAGACAGTAGAAGGGAACTTCAAATATATTGGGATTGATGAAAAGGGTAGAATTAGAAGATGAAAAATATTGTAGTTTGTATTGTAGAAAATATTGTAGAATGTCAACTCTTTAGTTCACCAAAGCCTTACATTTATGTTTGCTAGCTTTGCTTTTGTCATAGTTCCCTTAATAAACATTGCACATGTATAGTACAGCATAGGAGTTCCAGGCTGTGCAGTTGCATTTTGAATATGCATTGTTTCTTACTTCAGTGGCTCATTTTACAACTGTAGGAGCTAAAGATTTAGGACCAAAGATTGTACAGGTGTTTAAACTTACATTGTTTTAGTTACTATTATTAGAGCTAAATTTGATAATTTGGTTCTCTTTCAAACAAATTAGTCTGAAGCAGTGTCTGCTCTGTTGTTCATGTTACCGCTCCAATGTCCACGGTTGTCCTTAGGCAGTTAGACATATCTGAGCCAATACATGTCCAAAACCTACTTAGTGGTAACAGTCTTCCTGTGGATTCCTGATGACAAGGATGATGGAATGGAATGCCTTAGATGCAATGTTTATCCAGGGTAATAAATATTGTTGAAGAAGTTTAGTAATGACATTCCACTGTCAGCTTTAATCAGTGTCTTTGTACTCACCTTTCTGAGTGGACAAAATACTGGCTTCTCTTTTCAGAGCTGCCTTTGTAGCTTGGCACTCTTTTAAAACGAGCTCACTGATAAAATTTTCCCTCATCACTAGAACAGAATATACTCTTTTCATACTCTTGAAGCAGTACATTATATTTTCATTTATTCTACATTTTGTGCTAAAACCAGACACCAGAAAGCAAAATAATTTCATTTTATTTAGTTTATAAGGAACAGTCTTTTATTAGACCTTACCTTAAGTGAACAGTAAATTAAGTGTATTGACAAAATGAAAGATACCAGCTTATGAAGAGCAAATATCATCTCAGTGTGTCCAGCTGTCCGTGGGAAATGAAACCAATTCTGTAATCAGTTTTATATGATTTAAAAATCCCTTTGTAAAGAAAAATCTAAATTTTTACATCAAATCAATCTGTATAAATTTGGTAGAAATGAAAATTAGCCTGCTTTCAACTGTGTTTACTTTATTGTCAATTTTTTTCATTGTGTAAGATTTTTTTAAAGCTTAGCAGCTGAGTATCCTATGGGGATGACAGCTACAGTAATTTTCTCCTTATAAATATTCATGATTTGAAAGCTATAGCATTAATTACGTTCATTTACATATCCATCTGAGCACACAAGTAAACTGAAAACTTTGTGAACACTTATTTAATAATATGAAAGTGACATTTCCTTCAGAAAGAATTTGATTTTTAACATTCAGTGATGCATTCACTAAGATTAATGTCTAAATGCAATGATTGGGTTTTGATGAGAACCGTGTGAAGCTTTGAAAAAAAGAATAATCTTAAACCAGCTGAAAGGCAGCAGGTGTGCTAAAGCAGGAGAAAATTTCAGTGGAATGAAGAACTAGTTCTGCTTCTAAGGCTTTTTGGGGTATATTATTGCATGTGTCTTTTATTTACATGAATCAAAAGAAATATATCTGAATTTTATCATTTATTTTCATGGTTATTTTGGTTTTATTATTCTTTGGGGGTTTTATGTGTGGGTTTTTTTTTTAATAGGAAATCATAGTGGTATTACAATAATGAGGATATTCCTTGGATTTATTGCTTCTATTGATTGTAAAGGCAGTACATTTGATTTATGCTTTTTTTATGCTGGTCTGCATGTGCAGTGGGTAATTTTGGTCCTACCTAGAATTTCTCTATTCTTCTCTGTTAAGTTTTATTGTGGGGGAGGAGAATATCTTGTGAAGGGAAGTGGTTTTAGCTGTACCTTTTTATTCTGTGGAAAAATGGTATAAAATAGAATCCATTGTTTCTTACAGGTAATGATCTCATCTTGACCTCACAGGCTTTTGTCCTGTCTTGTGTCTGTACCGTGTAACACCTTACGCAATGCAGGCAGGTTTTTGCGCATCCAGTCTAACAGCAGCCCAAACAGAGTAGCTTGTGCCGGGGCAGGCGCTGTCTCCCTGAGGTGCTTCAGTGCGCTGGGCGTACCGTGGCTGGGTAGCCTTGGGGAGCGAGCTGAGAAGTGTGGGTGTGGTGATCTTTGTGGAAATTCCTAATAGGCATCAGTCTGGGGTCTGTGGACATTCCAGCTGCCCTGGCAGGAGCACATCTGCTAACAGTACAGGGTACTTTTAGGAAAAACAGATTTGTGTTTGGAAAGTGGACTTCAGTATCTGCTTTACTATGGAATTTAACAGTTAATATCTTGGCCCCTTAGCCCAAATAAGTTATACTATATAATATCAATTCTTCTCTAATTGTCTAATTTATGTTTGGACAAAAATTTGGCCCATCTTACGTATTTTATAGTGCAAGTTTGTGAACACATCTTGTTAATCAGTTACCTTGTTTCTAGCCATTTAATAACGTAATTACGAGTCTCTGCAGATATTTTCTGTGCAGACTGTATTATTTGGAATACTTAACACATTTATAATAGTGTGTGTAATTGAAAAGATTGAGGTCAGCATTGCTCTGTAAATTAGCAACTGCATGAAAAAGTCTTGTGGAGAATACTTTTAGGAATAATTGACTTTTTGCTTGTTTTGAAGACATGAAATCTCATGTTTGTGCTATGCATTAATGGATATGTAATCTTAAAATATGTCCTGTGCTGATAGAGCCTGTCTGTGAGATACTCTGTTAATTCCTTTTGAAATACTGTATTTTATTTAAGTCAAAAGGGAGTTCCATGCCTTACAAATTCAAAGGCAACAGAATAGAAAATAGCAAAGTTTTTTAGAGTTTCTGTCTTCTTTTTCTTGAGCATCATTGCTTTGGTTATACCAGCATACTGGTTTGACACAACCAGGAATATGTAAGGAATATTTTCTAAAAGGAGTATTTGGAAAATGTGCTTCATCCATTAGGCACAATAGACATTTTCTGGTAATTATTTTTTCTTCTTCCTCCTGAACATAAAGATACTCATTTTTATCAGATTCTTTCTGTACCATTTTAAAAGCAATTCACAGATGCCTTTGTTTTCCTGTGCAGATTTTCAAGGTTTTTTTCATTTCTTTTTCCCTCACACAGCAATCTTTTGGAGAATTAGGCAGACCTATTTGGCTCCAGATAGCTGAGTCAGCTTACAGGTTCACTTTAGGCTCAGTTGCTGGAGGTGAGTAATATTTCTGCTTTCTGTTTCTAAGTTTGGGTTAATTTAACACTGTTTTGCCAGACTACTTGATCTCATCTAAGGTGGATGTTTTGGTTATACATGTGTAAAATCAGATGTTGGAACCATTTTGTTGTGCTATTCCCTTTACTGCATTATTACTTGGATTCTAGAATCCCTTCACAGTCCTTTGAAACTACGCCAGAAACAAATTTCCTAAGTGGTAATTCAGATTGGTGTTCTTCATTCTACATACCCTGTTTTATGTAACAGTGTAATCCATTCTCCTTAAGACATTTTTCCTAGACCTTTGTTGTTCTTTCTTACCTCCAACATACCAGAGGTTTTACCAGCTTATATGTTCTTTGTGTTTAAATAAATGCTGTAGAAAATCATCACAATAATTCTATACTACACCAACAATGACGTTAGGGAAATAATACTCCAGATGCTTTCTTACAGCTGTTGGTGCCACTGCAGTATATCCCATAGACCTGGTGAAAACTCGTATGCAGAATCAGCGCACCACAGGTTCAGTCGTAGGAGAGTTGATGTATAAAAACAGCTTTGACTGCTTTAAAAAGGTGTTGCGTTTTGAAGGCTTTTTTGGTCTTTACAGAGGTAAGTGAATTTAAAAATATATATATATATCAAGTCAGTAATTTTCTGTCCCCGTTTTTTTATTTTAATTCCTCAACAGCTAGTTTCCTATGGGAAAATCAGAATACTTGATATCATGTCTAATTTTGTTTTGATTTCTGAGCTCAGTATTTATCTTCCATTGTGCACCCTTCATCATAAACAATTGCTGGGAAAAACTGGGCTTTTTTTTTGATGTTGTTAGTGATTTGCTCCTTGCTGCTTAAGTAATTTAAAGACCTAATTTTTGGGGTGTAAGTGCTGAGGATATAATTATAATCTCACAAATTGAAGATTGCAGCTTTCGGCTGGGGTCAGACATCAGGAGCAGATTAGTATCTGAGGAATAAAGGTTGGTTTTACAATAATTTTTTTTTTTTAAGAGACAAAAGACAGTAACTTGGAAATGTATCTGTAAACCGAATGCAAGATCTTATGCCTCATACTTTTGCAGGTAGTAGGACTTGTTTTATAATTTTATCTGGTGAACAGAAGTTTCATTCTGCTGTTGAATTATGTTGTTCCAATTTACTTCAAAGTATCACTGGTGAAACTCAGAAAACTGTAATTTTGAAAAAGAATAAAACTCTAAGATACAGGTTAAGAACTCAGCTTTTGATCAGTTAGGCTGAGTTTTAATCACATTGGTAAGGTGACTTACATATAGGGTACGTGCTTGCCAGCCCTCTGAGTAGATACTTAGTTGAATTCTCTATTTTTAATTGTAATTTCCCATAACTTTATGAAGTTCACAATTTTCATAAGGATCAATAAGGTATTTATTAATTGGCACACCTGGTTCTTTAGCTGCAGCAAACTCATGTGATGGCTACAGCATTTTGTTCTGCTTTGTGATGTGTTCTGGCAGTAAAGACACTGGACAGTGTCCTTTATGGACAGTATCTAAGAAGTTTCTGCATGTGAAACTCTGTGTGTTCTGGCTTAAGAGTGTTTTGTAGTCTTTCAGGATTTTGCTATGCAAGTAAGAAAGGGAAGGAATATGTTGGTGCAAAGTTAGTGAAATAGCTGTAATCTGTGTAAATTATATCTTACTGGTAAATTGTTTTCTTTTTTGATGTTAAATCTTTCATAAAAGCAAATACTTGAGTTACATCTATGAGACTGATTCTTCAGTGCTGTTTTACAGTACTGTTTTCTTTCTCTTGCCCCCCCCCATTGTTTGCACAGCAGCATCTAAAATAACTTATTTTATTTTTGTTTCTGACCTTACTCAAGCACTTTGAAATCAAGAATGAGTCCATTGACAAGTTAAAAGCAGTGTTTTACACTTGGAAAAAAATGTGTTTGTTTGAAAGAATGTCAGTTTGCTAAACTTTTTAATAGCCTGTTTAATAATTGCTTTTGAGATTGTTTAGGATAAGAAGTTCGTGTAGTTGTTTTGAAATTGTTACAGTTAATGGTCAGCATGTTGCTAAAATTTGGACTCAGAGATTTAGATGGTCTGTTGGAAGTATGTTAAACTAAACAGCAGAAACACTTAGGGAGTTGACTGTGGGTCTGTTACTGGATTCTTACATTCCTGAGCTGGATTATCCTAATTGCACTGTAATATAGCAATACATCTATACCATAATATAAAGGTACAATGTAGTTGTTTCCTGCAGTTTTAAAAACAGAACTGAACACAAACCGGGAATGTTATAACTCTAAATAAAAACTTAAAATTTTTGGTGAAGAAAATAAAGGCACTTAGGAGTCTTGGCATCCAACTTCAGAACTAATAAAGTCTCTTCTCAGGTCCCTTACTAGACCATGCAGTGTCCTGGGTTCTCTGGAACACCAAATGTGTGCCAAATGAGTTCAGCTACATAAAAAAAGGGAGTGGGGGGATTGTCTTGTGGTGTTTTTTCTGGTGGTTTTGGTTTTTTTAAGTATAGGCATTGCAGAACTGGATTGTCTTTTCCTGGTAGATCAGAAATTCAGGCTGGGAGGGAACCATTTCTTTTGGTTACTGTCAGCCTTTCTTTGTGTTTAATAACTACCTTTCCTCAGCATGGTAAGTCTGTAAATTCGCACAGGAAGTACTATGTTGGAAGAAAACACTGCACTGCATATATTAACTGCCTCACTTTCTATTAAGGCACCTTTGTTCTGAGCTTCCTTTTAATGAAGTAGTATAAAAATTCTGCAGAATTAGTATTTCTGGGAATTTTGAACATTTAACTTTTTTAGGTATGATTTCTCTGTACTTAGCAAGTAGTGGAAAGTGGCATCAATAGAGTTTTGTTGCTGTGGGGTTTTTTTGTTAGTTAACTGGCAAACACTTTTGACAAAGTGATATTCCATAACCATGGAATAACATTAGGAAGTGACCATGTCCAATAAAAACAACTTCCTTTTAAGTTTTATGACCTATACCTATGCCAAAACAGCCGTGGAGAAAATGGATTTAAAAATAACAGATGCTGTTACAATGTGTTATGTTAGGAAGTTAAGACTGCCATCTACTGATTTTTTTCTTAAACCTATTAGTTCCTAGAAAAGTGTATGTGCGTTTTTCAAATGACAATTCATTTTGATAGTAGCTATTTTCCAGGAGCAAGGGCCTTGCCATAATCAGTTTCTGTCCACTAATATCTCCTCTTAGTAAGATAAAAAATGCTTATTAGTAGTAGGGTTTAAAGAAGTTCATACTACCATGTTGAACTGAACAAGATAAAATCCTTTTTACCCTTAGTTGACTTGAGTCTTCAGAAAACTCAGGTTAGTGAGTCAACTAGAAGTGAGTTGATAGTTTACCATAGTCCGGTGTATATCTCACAGTTACTATCCCATTTTAAAAAGTGATTGCAAACTTTACGGGAAAATGATGCTAAGGGGCTAAAAAAGTAAAAAATACTCTTATGTTGTAGACATATCCAAGGTGTGTGTTTGGTCCTTAAACTGTTTTCTTTCTGTACAGCAACAGCATCAGGCTTGACTTGGTCGAGGAAGGCAGATCTTGTCACAAATTTCATTAACATTTTCAACAGAAACTGTAATATAAAATTATACTGGTATGAATATGTAGTGCTCTAGCAGCATCCCATACTTAAATGCCATCCACCTCAAAGGGTATTCCCTGTGCAGAAAGGCATTTCTGTACAGCACTGATAAAATACTATTTTCTCTATTAGGAAGATAATGTTGCCTTATGATGTCTTTGTTTCTATAGGCTTGTTACCACAGCTGATAGGTGTTGCTCCAGAAAAGGCTATTAAGCTAACTGTACGTATCTTTTTTGTTTCTTTCCTCCCTGGCATCCTTTTGTTTATTAACATGCACAGGATTTATTTCCTAAAATGTGTGAAAGATGACCACTTACAAGCATTCTAATACATATGGCTACAGATGTACTTGATGTATATTAATAAGGAAGAAAAATAACTTAAAATAGTGTGTAATATATTGTATCTTTGTTAGGTTAATGACTTTGTCAGAGACAAATTTACTAAGAAAGATGGTTCCATTCCATTCCCTGCAGAGGTCCTTGCTGGAGGCTGTGTAAGTATCTGTCCTGTATTCCTAGGAAAAATTGATTCTCAGTCATGTCCAGAATAGTTGGAATGACAGTTAATGGTTTGTTGATTTGAACAGGAGTGCTCTTTTTTCTCCCAGTTGCAAGAACTAAAAAAAGTACTTTTTCTGTTTGGAAAGCTTAGCATACTTCTGAATTAAGTTCTCTTGGAACAATGTGCTTAAACAATTTGTTTTGGCCCAGTTTGTAACTTTCAGTTTCAGTAGTGGTTTTATTCACAAAGTCCAAAGAAGAGGGTGCCCTATTCTCTGTTTCCATATGAACTACTGGGTTGCCATTCATCATTAGTTTGGGAAGATACAGGTACTCCTTGAGAATGGATTACAGGCATGATTAAGTTTCCTTCAGGGGAGGGATGGAGATGTCTAGAATGGTTTAAGAAAATCTGATTCTTGCTGAAGATTTTAAGAAGGAAAAGAAATACACTCTTCAACTTGCTGTATGTGAAATTTTTACTGTTGTGAAAATATGGAAAAAATGAACAATATAGCTTTACCTTTTAGTGAAGGTAAAAGTGAAGTGAAAAGTGAAGCTTTACCTGTATAAGTGAATTGTCTGTTTAAATGACTTTGTATAAAATGCAGCTATGTTACTCCAGATGCTAATTACATCCCTCATCCAAATACAGTTAAAAAGCAAACCATGTTTTTGTTGAAATTGAGGGCTGTAATTCAGTGGATGTTTTAGCAATCTGTAAGTGGTTTGAATTGATATTGATGATAGATTTCTTTTGGTTTTGCACATTGGCTAATTTCATTTGTGGGATTCCCCGACAGTCGTTAACCCTATAATACGTTTAAGGCTTGAGTTGGGTTTCTTTTGTAGCAGAGAACACTAATGACTTCCAGTTGAGTAGGCTGACAGGCTGGTATAAAACCTCCTTGGCTTACAACAAAACCTGGGGCAGAAAGGTTGTTGACCTCTGCAAACTTTTAATTCAAAGAAACAGCCCTGAAGGGAGACTGCTTATAGTTCTGCCTGATTGAATTTGGCAGCCTGGTACATGCTTGAGTCTTCACCTGTCAGCGTACAAAGTTTATTTTCTGAGAAATGTGAGAAAGCAGCTCTAATGCTGCTAGCAGAAGACTAACCTTTTTCTAGGAAGCTCAGTAACACAGAAAGCAAATACAGGTTATCTATAATGGCAGAGAATATAATTCATTTGTGTTTGTGTTGTGCCTAAATTAATAATTAAAATCAAACATCTGATAATGAATTTTATTATTTTACATGATTTTGTACTGAATTATGTAATAATAAATTCAGTCTACATTAGAGCCTTTTTCACTTGCTAGGTACTCCTTTTTCAAAATAACTTCATTGTTTTATGGTAGTGAACATGCAGAAATTGGGGAGAAATTGAGTTTCAGATAAGCTTTCAGAGATTTGGGTGTTTTTTCAAAGATGAGCAGATCTGTAGTCTGTCCAAACGCAACACATTCTAGCTGACTGTCTGAGCTGGTATTTTAATCTCCTTTTTCAAGATATTATTAATCTCACTCAATCTGGGAGAATTTTAAACAACTACAAAGTGTTGGTCACAGTTTAGCAACCTGAGGGGCGTTTCTTTGTAGCTTCGTCTGGATCATCTGATATCTTACCAGTTGAAGATTTTTTTGTCTCTACTGCTGCTTAGTTCAATTGTAGCAATTCCACTGCTTCCTAAATAGCAGAATCTTTGTTAGCAAGCCTATAAGGTTAAGAGTCTGAAAGTACCAGTTGGCTAAAGCAGGGGCAATTAGATATTAGTCTTCCCTTTTTTCATCCTCAGACCTTTTCATTCTCATTTTGACAGCTCTTTTCTCTGTTGACTTGCTTGGAAATAGTGTTGGTCGTGACACTTCTGTTGTTGTTGTGTTCTGTTTTTCTACAAAATATTACGGGGCACAGCCAGCAATTACATCCAAGGAAGGGCTACAAGTAAGCTTAGTCCACTTCCTCGCAGGGGCACAAAGGGCTTTGTGTATGGGTGGTACTACCTTTCATTTTTTCTTTATTCACTTCCTTCTCTCTCTGTTAGTACAAAATGATGGGTTAATGTGGGAATGTTTGGATTTTATATATGCCAAAATTATTTTCAGCATTTGGATTTGGGCAACTTGGGTTTTTGTGGCTTTTTGTTACTGTTCAACGCTTAAATATTTTGCTAATAGTATGCTATAAAAATAGGCTAAAATTAAAACATACTTTTTTACCTTGTCATAATATCAGAAGAAATAGCATTATGCCCACATTTAGTTCTCAGAGGCGGACTTAATACTGTCTCTGACCCTCACTTACCTGTGTTTTGTGTTGAGCTATCTCCTCATTAACAGGAATAATGCAGTTTTTGATCATTTCTGGTATGGAACTGCTAGTGGATGAACAAGATGAGCAAGGCATATTTTCAGCCATTTTACAGAGTTTACAGGAGAGACCTTTCATACTTTTAAAAGCCTTCCCTCTTTCAAGATATACAAAAGCACATTGTGCATGCCACAGTCCTTGAACAGCAGTCAAAAGAATTCTTGTGAGAAAGTGGAGGCAGCTTGGGAAAGGTTCCAGCAGACATGGCAAATTGTCCTCTCTGGATGGCAGTGCTGTATCAAAGCTTATGTGTGGTGTTACAGCCTTCTAAGACCCACGCAGAAGGGCAGGTGAAACCTTTGACATTAAGACGGTGGTGGTTCAGGAGACCCTGTGTAAGCTGGTCAGTATCCTCAGCTCTGGAGTGTCTGGAAGCAGTGCTGTACTGTCCAGCAAAGGGGCCACTCACAGGCATGTCCCTCCTCCAGAAATGCTAACACTGAGAGACTGAATCGCTTTGGCCAAAATCTTACTTCTCAGGCTCCAATCATTCTCAGCTTCTGTAAGCCTATGGAGTAAAGTCGTGTTCCCAGTAAGAAGAAACATCGTCGTTCTCACAGCAGTTACCAAAGGCTTCCGCCCAGGCAGTGCCTGTTTATATGGTCAGCTGCCTGTCTGTTGCCTTTCCTTCCTTACTGCAGGGCAGGGACCTCCCGCAGGCAGCCCGTGCCCTGTGCTCCTTTAAACCTTCCTGCTGGCTGCTGGGCAATGTAAATGTCACTGGGAAGTGCAGGGTCTGCTGTGTCAGAGCCCAAATATTCCCAGCTGCTCTCAAGCTGTAGCTGTATTTGAAAACTGCAGAGCAGCTACGTCAGGCAGCTCGGTTACAGCAGTCAGGTCATACCTGTCAGTGAAAGGGCTCTTGTCCCTGATGGATGAAACTGATATCCCATCTTCCTACCTGCCTGAAGTATGCTGGTTTGCTAATCATTAACAGCACTATCCATATTTACACATGTTCAGGCAAACATTTCTTTCCCTACTGTTACTGTAATTGAATTACATTTCATTGTAATTCAGTGATTAACCTGCATTCCTGCCTTTGAAGTTTTCAGCTACCATTAGCTTTGAGTTGCAGGGAGACTGAGTGAGGCTTTGGCAATGCTTTCCTCTATCCCAACAGAGGCCTGGGAAGCAGAGAGCGCATGCCTGATATGGACAGTGCTTCCCAGAGGAGCTTACACGCATGACACATGTGAGTACATCGTGAAGGGCAAGGTGCTGTAGGGAACTGCTCATCCTCAGTTGGGAAGCAGTGTTGAAGTAGACACCTAGTGCTTTGTAAATGATTCATGATTACTGTTACAGTAGACAGAGATACTGTGATTTTAGGTTGTAATTCCTATGAGTTACACAGGAAGAAATAGATTCTTCCCATCCTGTGCGTGGTGCTTAGCATGTTGAATGGATGAATTGTGTTTCATCAGAAAGATGTTTTGCTTTATGCTGTAGGAAGAAAGATGATGTGGGGTGCCAGGCAGAAAGGGTCTTGAGAACCTTTGGAGATGGAGGCAATGCATCTGTTCTTAATTAGAGGTTGGGATGTGTGTATGTGTGTTTGTGTTTGCACATACATACACAGAGAGATTCGAATTTACCACTGATTTTGAAGTTTTCATAAACATTAAATCTAAGATTCAGTCTAAATATTTTTGGTATACTTGTAAGAAATAATTTTTATACATATTTATGCATTTTTACATACCTACAAAAATGCATATAGGTTTATCAGGCAAATATGAATGTGTCAAATATTTAGTTTGGAAAAAATAGTGTAAAATGTTAATGGTTTTGTTTAACAAGCACAAAAATATGGAATTATAGCTGTCAGACTGCTTTTCCTTCAAAACCCTGAAAATATGTTACTTCTTTTATTAAACTTGAAAAAGTTAGAAGCAGAACTAAACTTTACTACTTTATTTTGATTTCTATTGCGGACATTTAAAATCAGGAAGAAAATGATTGTTTAATAAAAGAGACACTAAGCTCACTCTAGATTCATGAACAACGTCAGCTTTGCCTAGAGAAAGAAATGCAAGTTCTTTTGATGTTTTTAAACGAGACTGTTTTAAGTAACAGCTTATTTTAGCTACTTCTGTGGGACATAGTTGTGGTCCAGGATGTAGTGGTTTCTAAAAGGAAGGAAGGAAGGGCTTGAAGTAGGCCTCTCCCCTTTGGAGCATATGCCTCTCGGGTGGAATTGGAAAGGGCAAGAGGTCTCATGTTGCAGGGTCATTTGTGTATTTCCTTCAGCCTTTGGCATGTCATGGGGCGTTTGCTGTGGGATCTCAAACTACATCTTTTCTCTCATAACCTTTGCTGTCAGATTTAGTTCCTTTATTTGCTCCTTGTAGAGTTATTTTACATGACATTAAGGTTAAGTAGAAGCTTTTATTACTGGTATTTTTGATGTGTATGAATAACCTCCATTCAGAAACAAATTTGTCAACCTTTTTTAAAGTGTCTGTTGCAATTTATGTGTGAAGTGAGGATTTATGAGAGAGCAATCTAGATTTACTGCCCCATCTCCAAAAGCAATTCAGGGACTGCAATGTATACCTCTGTGTGCATATACGCGTGCACATGTATTTAACATACATAGCTGACAGCTGAAGTAAGAGACTTTGAAAAAGAATGATGCTGATTGCTAATGATTTGCACAGGAGCGTGGAGATTTGTACTGCAAACCTACATGCTTCCAGTTCATTTTTATTTGGAGATCCTTTGTGTCATTCTCCTCTTCATCTTTTCTGCAGAGTGCTCTTCTGCTCCCCAAGGCAGCACTCTCCTCTGCCTCACACATTCTTTGTCAAATAGATAGCCACCTTTTACTTAAATAGAAAACACAGACAAACTAAAAAACCACGCTTGCATTCATTCTTTAAAAAATACACAGTGAAAATGTGAGTGTTCTTGTGTTACATGTTCTGTATTAACGTCAAAGCTTGTCCTGTCTGTGCTTGTGGTGTGTTGAGGGACGTAACTCATTTGTGCTACCCCACTGAACGCAGCGCTCCTCTTCTTGTGAATCCAGTCACTGCTGGGCAGAAAAGTTTGCCAAGTTGCAAGTAAAACAGTGTAAGTCAAGACTTGGATAAAAGACATACTGCTGATAGGAGTATTTAACTGGGTATCTAGGTAGTTACAGCTCTTTTTGAGAAAGCTGCCTGTTGAGAAGTCTGTCAGCACTGTAAATACTCAATGTTCAAAGTGTTGATGCAATTAAAGAGCTTTTCATTGGGTTTTCTACTGATAATATGGGGTTTTCCTTGTATTTTATTTTGCTCAATAACGTGACCACCAAATCATCTTCTAACACTGTTGGAATACATAATTCTGTATTAACTATATAGAATTTGTAACATTGTATTTCTAGTTAGTGTTGCTACTAAATTATTAAAATATGTTGTGTTCAGAGTCTTGCTTTCTGTATCAGAAGAGGGCTATGGCTGATTTTAACAGAAAGGTAGGCAGCTGTGTACCTAGGAAAGGAAAATGTTAATTGCAGGAAGATTGAATTCAGGGTAGAAAATAGAAATGTTTACAAATTGGCCTATTTGTGTTTCTGTGGTGGGTGTTAGGCAAATAGGAAGAGTTATTTTGGCTGCTCTGCAGGGTGTGCTTATTTTTAACATTAAAAATAAAAGATGGAATTTCACATATACATGTAAACAAATAATACATATTTAATAGGCAGGTAGCTGGTAATTGTCTAGAAGGAGTGAATTTCTAGCTTAGTGTTGCAATCTAAAGTTACTTGCATTTTTTTGTGTGGTCCATTGTATTATATAGCCAGAACCGCTGCTTAACATTTTATCTACCAAAATTATTTTTTTAGAAGACACAGGGAAATGCTAAACATTTGAAATTGGTTTTATGCTTAATGCAATACAGACAAAAAATAAAAAGGTTAACAGAATTTACCAGATTCAACTTTTATAAATTTTATTTAGATTGGAACTTTGCCTAGCAAGACAGCCATTTCATCTTGCGTGCATAGGTGTGTATGAACTGGAAAAGGTGAGATGAGAAGTAAAGAGAGTCTAAAGAATGCCTTTGGACATATGAGTGGTGTCAGGTGACTTGAGTAAACACAATGCAGTAAGTCCAAGGAATAGAGAAAGGTGGTAATCACTTTGGCTGGTCTGGGAGTTCTTGTGATCTTCCTGATGGTTGCAACAAATGTCCACAAAAACATAGGCTTTGATTTGCTTACAGAGAGATGAAGAAGTGAGGAAATAAAATTAAGTGTATAGACTGATTATTTGAGTGGGAAGTGTAAAGATAGCAGTTACTACAATGGAGATAATTTATCAAAAGCAGTGGTTGATCTCCCACTGTTTGGGTCAAGGTGCTTCAGTAAAACTGTTGCAGTGATGATTTTAAATGTCAATATTGAATGAAGTAATAAACAGGGCTTGCAATAAAAGGCTTTGAGTGCTCAGTAAAGGCTTAGTGAAGTAAGGGATGCTTGGTCAGTGAAGGTGTTGATGCTTCTTGCCCCCAGCCCATAGATACTGCTGAAGTGCTGGGTCATTCTCAGTAAGAGCTCACGAGGGTTGCAATGCTCTTTTGTCTCTAGGCTAGAATAATTCAGATTGCCAGCTTCTAAACTGTGCATCAGGGCTAATCTCCAATTTATTCTGCCTGCTGCTGGAGAGAAGATTGTGCTATATGCAGAAAGAAGTAGTGTTCATCAGTTGTCAATCAGTTACCACAGAACACCATGCAGGCGGTTCAGGAGATGCTGTATCAGACTATTGATTGTACTTCACCACACCCCTCTATGCACAACCCCCTCCCAACCCCCCAGAATCCCAAAAACAGTTTATTGATTGGGCAATTTAGAAGTGGTAAAAAGTTTTAACTGCAGATGTTCTCCATCTGTTTACTTCACTAAAATTTGATGGGTTGGAGGAATTGATCAGAATTAAGAGGAGCTTTTATATTGTGCAAGAAATGCTTTTTAAAGTTGGCTGTACTCAAGTGGTTATATGCCACAATTTTTAAGGAAGTGGGTTTAATTTTTAAATGAAAAAAGGTGGCTTAGGAAGAGGGGAGGATAACAAGCTTAGTAAAATATAGCTGGATTGTGATGAACCACAAACTTCTTCAGAGGTGAATGGTATTACCTACAGCAAACCAGGGAGAAATCTAAACATGTCATTTTAAACAGGTTTAAAAACTCTGAAACCAAACTGTCAGATTGAATCTCTCTCAAACCTGGGACACTGTTCTTTGAAAGTCTTTGGCTAAAGTGCAGAATCAGAAGCAGCTTTACAGCACTACTGCTAGGAAGTTTGCAGTACAGTCCTTCAACACTGCCAACAGAGTATTTCCTGCAAGTAAAATCTGTAATGCTCAGCTCAAAGATATGACTCCTGTTTCTATCTAGTATCATATTTTGAAATGTTAGTCTTCCTATTTAAATTTTATATTTTGTTTCCACTTAGGACTATTACAGGTTGCTAAACAAAACTCCAAACACCTTTTCTAATAATTTAAAATTACACTGTTAAATGCAAATTTACCTTTTAAACAGCATCACTTCTAAATGCAAATAGCATGTCTACACATTGGTGATGGATTATTATTGAATAAACATAAGGTCTTCTTTATGTGTATATGATGCTGTAGTAGCACAAGTCTAATGATTATTTTAGTTTAGTATTTCCTGTAATATCTGATAGACTTTTAAACACAGCCATGAATTCTAGAAAGCGATGTCGAGGAGAAAAGCAGAGGCAAACTGAATTCATTCACCTCGGGGGCTATAAAAATATAAATGTAAAAATCTGTTTTTACAAACCCATGATTTCTGATCCAGGGCTTTTGACTTCAGACAGGTGCTTTGTTAAATCTATCTCATATATTTTTACATGAGAATATCAGCCAATGCAGTGAGAAGTGAAGGCACTCAGCACCTTGCAAAAGTCACTATGTCACCCCATGCTCTAGTAATGCAATTTACTTTCTTTTTCCTTGGGTTTGCAGGCAGGAGGTTCCCAGGTCATCTTCACTAATCCTCTGGAGATTGTAAAGATTCGGTTGCAGGTAGCAGGAGAAATTACTACAGGACCCAGAGTCAGTGCCCTCTCTGTTATAAAAGATTTAGGCTTTCTTGGTCTTTATAAGGTACGTACTTCTGCTTTGAGTGTCTTCATCATTTTATGGTAAACTTCTATATTTTTGAAACAAAAACTGTTAAAAACAAAGACATCTTTTGAATTTAAAACCAATCTCTTCCTGCAGGGCAGCCCCACAGTAAAAAACTGAAGAAAACTCACTTCTATATTAATGGCAGTGGGATACAAAAAAATACTCCCCCATTCTATCCTTTTGGCTTTTATGCCAAGCTACAGGGAGTCCTGTATTGCAGACCTGCTGGCTTCTGGCACTGCTCATTTCATTTGGTGGGGTTTTGTGAAAAGTTTCTTTAGCTTTCCCTGTGCGTTTTTCTTATATTTATTTTTAATCTCTGTATCTCTGTTGTTATCTTTGCAGCAGGATATTCTCTTTGTCTTAATAATTTGATGGCAGTGAAACAGTAGTGAAGTTTAGTAGGATTCAGATTTTTAAGAAGTTAAATGGTGGGATTTGTCAATAAATTCCACTAAAAAAAGCCTGTTCTGTATGGTACTTCAGCAGAATGCCAGTCAACAGATTCCTTCCCTGCAGGTATACTTACTGCCATCATTACAGATCAGGTGTAATGGAGCAGAAGCTATTAGTTTCCTTAAACAAGGAAGAGTGTTTCTTCCTGTATCTTCTGCCAGTGCAAGGGGTAATACGTAAATTCAGCAGTTATATTAGCTGTGCCCTTACAAAACATTGCTTTATCTGATTTGCCCATAGACCTGCAATAATACTATAAAAATGTGCACATTTACTTTTAGAGCTGAAGCTTTTGTTTTGAATTTGGTAAATGAGATTTGTGACCATTGTGTTTCCTTATTAAACTGCACCCAATTTGCAGTGTTTTTTCTCTTTTTGCTAATCTTCCAGTGCAGCTTCTTTGATCAAACAGATGATGATCAGTGTCAGGTCTTACAGTGTTCACTGGTATTTAGTAGTGCCTTTGTGTTTGGTGGAAAAAAGGCTGGCAGGGACTTGTCTTGCTGGTTGTCAGAAAGACATAAGGACTGATCTTTGCCACTTCTTTCATTGCATTTAGACATACAGTGTGTTAGAAGTATTTATCCTGAGTACTGATGTCAGGATTGATGTCATGTATAACTTACCAAAATTATACATGAACTTTGAATCTTCCTCATTCCAGACACTTAGATATGCTTTGTTCTTATTTTCAAGTTCCCTGTATCGTCTGTTTCCTGCGACTTTTTACTTTCTGTGTTATTTGTGTGGTAGATCAAATGAGTTTGTACTTTCAGGGCTCAGGCTGCTTGCTGGACATCAGTTTTAGCCTTATTTACAGATTTTATTTGCATTATGTCTCTTTTCTGTGTGTCAGGGTGCCAAAGCATGTTTCCTCAGAGACATTCCCTTTTCTGCAATCTACTTTCCGGTTTATGCTCATAGTAAACTGATGTTTGCTGATGAAAGTGGCCATGTGGGAGGGCTTAATCTCCTTGCAGCTGGAGCCATTGCAGGTAATTTTGCAGAATGTTTCCTAAAAGTATTTTTTTTTTTTTATTTTAGTGAGTAATATTTAATATTCATTCAGTAGCCCCATATAAAGGAAGGGTACTGTACCATTGTATCTGATTTAATCTAAATTTGATCACTGTTATCCTTAGTGGGAGGCGATGTAATTTTGATGAGAGCTAATTACATTTGCATAATGTGGATAAACAGCGTAATGCAGCTCAGCAACTTGTAGTCAAATTTGATCTGTCTGTCTCAATGGGGTTTTACTTGTTACTGAGCTCTCAGAGTTGAAGGCTAATTTGAATCTTTGATGAACATAAAATGAGAAATCATAAGAGCTAAGAAGAAAATGACTTACCCAGGTTTGGATTGTGGAATAACTGAAAAGAAACTTTGTTCAAATGTAATTGCTGAGATTAGGATATTAGTTTGCAAAGAAGCTGAAGTACCTTACTCTGAAATTTAAAATATTTTACAGCATCTCAAACAAGTTTAATATAAAGACAATATGCAGCTGTGATAAAAAGTTGTTTTTACTAAAGGCAAGGGGTATAAAAATACTAGCTGTAGGAACTGTAGCGGTGGATATTTAAACATGCAGATAGAGATGGCCAGATTCTGCACTGCCAAGGACAAGCTTAGCAGATGAAAACCATCTGCACACAGCCTTGCAACTGTGAATGATTCAGTGTCAGAATCTGCAGTTCAGAAACACCGCTGGGCTGAGCAAGACCCTTTGCTACTTGTTACAGTTGTAAGGAATCACTATATAGATATATACATCAATTGTGAGTGCCTGTGTGTGGATAGCAGTTTCCCATATCAGACTTGACACATAGCTTGGATGTACCTTCTCTGGGCCAGTTGGTGTGTTCCTCGAGCCAGAGGAAAGGGAGACCACCTAGGAAACATCTAACAGATTTGTAGCCCTGTTCATTCCTTAGTATTGCAGAGCTGCCAGAAATGGAAAATTATTTAGCTTATTATACGCATACAATACTCATATATAATATATAATTAATTTGTATCTCCTATAAAACTTTTTAGACTGCAAACTTCACAGGTTCTCTTTGTTTCATTAGTGTTTCTGTGTTGCTCATACTAAGGGATGAACCGTATTAAAAATGTATGTTAATCTCATAGGCCTAGTTTTATAGCATGTACAGGAATCTGCCTCTCTGAATTGCAAATTTCACGTTCTCAATTGCTCACTCAATCCTAGTTACACGTGCGCAGCAGGCAAGAATACAGTCTGAAGGGATCTGCCTGTAAGGAAAATCTGCATATGATTGCTGTCTGTGTATGCTTGCAGGCTTAACTGCAGTGCTTCTGTTTTCCTTTAAAACCTCCTGAATTGGTCAGTGACACTTCAGAGTTTATCATCACCTATGCAGTCAGTGACTTGTTAACATTTTTAATTCAATATTAACCAGTTGTAAGAGTTTAACAGAAGTCAAAATTAATTTCATGATTTTAAGTCAGAAGATGTCTCCTCTTTTTAGGGGGATGAAGTTTTTATCGTATTTAGAAGTATTCAGAAATATCTCAGATAACACAGTTATATACTGTGGAGTACATTTCTGAAAACTTTCTCCTTTCCTTTGACTAGAAAGCCGAGAGTGGTGCCTTGGAAGTGGAGATTTGTTCTTCCATCACTGTTGGCTAATATCACGCTGTTGGTACTAAGCAGACTTGTAAAACACCTTCATTGTCCTCAGTCTTTTTATGGCTTGCCTACTGAAGTAAGCAGCATCTATTCTCCTACAGAACAGCCTAAACAGCAGTTTAGACATTTCTGTAGAACAGGGGTTTTAAGCAGTAGTTTTTCTCATCAACACCTTTAACAAACGGATGCATAGGATTCAATTTCCAAATCAATCATCTATGTAATTTGCAAAATATGTTGTAGAGTATAAACAAATACAGTAAATTTGCACAACTAATTTTTATATATTACATATATGTAGCCAACTGTATCTTGTTTTGAACTACTGCTATGGCCAGACCACTAGAAGATGCTGAGAATGGGTTTTGATAGTTTATTTCCTTTACTACCAGTTTCAGCCTTTAAATTTAGAAGAAAGTCAGAACGATTATCTCAGGCACGACAGTTTTATATGAGCATCAAGAAAAAGAACCTGCATTTTTTTGTAATGTCTAGCCCTTGTAAAAAATATGAAAGTTTGCACTTGTATTTTTCAGTTGTAAGTGTTTCATCTTTTACAAGATCCTTTGTGCAAATTAAATGTGGTTTTCTTCTAAAAGGTGTGCCTGCTGCTTCTTTGGTAACCCCTGCTGATGTCATCAAGACAAGACTGCAAGTGGCAGCTCGCGCTGGTCAGACAACATACAGTGGAGTTATTGACTGCTTCAGAAAGATTCTAAGGGAAGAAGGCCCTTCAGCTTTGTGGAAGGGAGCTGGAGGTGAGATAAAAAATTTTTAAGGCTAACCCCAAATCTGAAAATTAGCACTTGCTTTGTTAAGGACTCAGAGCAGTATTTACAACATCTGATTGTGAAAAACGTAACACATTTGTTAAAAATGTTTAGCTTCTCTCCTGAGGAATTGTTTTATTTGTTTAACACTATGATTTGTAATATTTAACAGCTCGTGTGTTCAGATCTTCACCCCAGTTTGGTGTTACTTTGGTCACTTATGAGCTTCTGCAGAGATGGTTGTATGTTGATTTTGGAGGCCTGTAAGTCAAGTATTTGCTATTTAGCTTGCACAAAACAACTGCCAAATTTAAAGAAAAAAACCCAAACTTCTTCATGCATGGGACCCATTAAAACTTGTTGACTTTGAGCACGTGTACTTAAAATTGCAGCATGTAAAGAATCCCTCTGTTCTTATATAATTGAGGGAAACTTGAATGCCACTTCTAAACAGATGAGGAGATAAAGAGCCATTTAATATTTATTTCAGTACACTAATTTGTATTGCCATTGTAGCAAGATAGTTTTGTCCATTTTCCTTGTGACACTGGAAGCTAAAAGAATTTACAAAAGTATCAGTAAAAATGTAACTTCAATTTTGGGTTTGATGTTAAAATTAAGTAGTGGTCTGACCTCATTCATTTCACCATAGGAGTCAATTAATTAAGGTCAGCTTTAACAGTCTTCCATATTCAGACAAAAGACTTAAGTATTTAAGCCTGAATAAGTCTATTTAAAGTCCTTTCTTATGAAATCTAGACTAACAAAATGACCTTTTTTCTTTGTTCAAACAGCAAACCCGCTGGATCAGAATCTGCCCCAAAAACACGAATTTCAGATCTTCCTCCTGTTAACCCTGCACATATAGGAGGATATAGACTTGCTACAGCTACGTTTGCTGGTATAGAAAATAAATTTGGTTTATATCTTCCAAAGTTTCGAGCTCCTGCCATCACCTCAGCTCAAGCACACAGTAGCAGCTGAGTCCTGAAAAGATGTTTCAAATGAACAAAGTGATGCAGTGGAAAGAGTTCACAAGAGTACTGCTGTATTTTTTTCCAGTCAGCTGCATGTGTTCTAGCTGAACTGAGCTTGCAAATCTAATTGCTCCTTTCAAATATTCATACATACCTGCATTTATTTATTTACACACAAGGAACTGATTGAAGCTGTGGTTCTCTGCCTTGTTTTAACCAGTGGTATGAAGCTGTAGCCTAGACTTTGCCTTGCACAACTTGCATTTAATGTTACTGTACATATTGTACATCTTTGTACAGAGACATCAGGGCATCTATACACGTACATTTATATAATGGGTATTGCAGTTCAAAATAGTTTGAAATGTACAGATGTTTTGAAGGTGTTTTGTTAAGAATCGTGACAATAAAATGTTTAAAAACACTTGTGTCAGTTCACTTCTTTGAATTTATAGGAAGTTGTCCAGTATGAGTGTTTTTCCCTCCACAGAGGAAATGTGAAGATCAGATGCACCCATTTAATGAATGGACAGGACAGGACAGAGCCTCTGCAGGAATGCCCTTCACTGCTAGTTACAGCACAGGAATTGAAATGCAATGTGCTGGCTTGTATGTGTTAGAGAACACAGTAAGTAGATCGGCACATGCAATATTTTATTTTGCAGCACTACTTTGTGACAAGGAATTCTCTCAAAATACATGGCAATACTAAATGTGTAATAGATATTACTTCTATGGTAGCGTATTCAAAACACAATGAGAAATTTGCCAGTTACTAACACACTCAAGAATTTTTACAGGGCTTATTACTCAGAGTGCCTTTTTTTCCTGACTAGAAAACTTGTTACGAAAATTTGAAAGCATTCTCTTTCTTTCTAGATTGTTTTACCATGGGATTAGGTTATTCTGTGGGGGGGAAAACTGACTTACTTTTGTATTATTTTTATATGCAAAACTCACTTTATATTTACAGCTGAGTGGAAGTAAAAGGAGAAGAGAAAGTGAAAGATTGAACTATTTCTGGCTTAGTGTCTGCCAAAAGTTTCCCTGGTATAATATTTAAATGCAAAATGTCAGAGCAAATAGGGGAGTTCAGATTTCTGGTGTTGTGGAGGAAAATTAGTCACGCCATCCTTACAGCCAGAGATGAGATGGGTGGTTTCCAGCCTTGCTCACCGAAGTTTTACATGTTTCTTACAGGGCTAAACATCCTGGACTAAAGCATATCCAAGGGGTATGAACTGATTTCAGATTCTGTTTTCACACTTAGGTCACAGCAGGTCCATCAGGGATTAAGTCAGTTTATGAAGAAAGGGCTGCTTAAGAACTGAACACTACACAGACCAGCCCTTCTCCAGCTCTAGCCTCTAAGGAAGATAAAAATTGTATTTTGGTGCTGAATAATATTTAGTGACCCAGAGGTTAAAATACACTGACCTTAGAAGTTTGATCACTATTCTGCAATATGAATATAGATAACCCCATTAGAAGGCTTCCTTCTTTATTTGTTGTATTGTGTTTAAGGAGTTTCTTGTTCTGTACTGTTTTCTGGATAGAGACAGGCTTCCAGGAACTCTCTCCTGTACCTATGAATTTTGTGTTGAGCTTTTCTAAATAGAGACAAATATAGTGGGGACCCACTGGCATTTAATCTTAGTCACAGCTTGTTGACTGCCTTGATCAAGGCCTTAGGAGACTTCACAATGCACAACAGCATTTGTATTTCTTGCAGCTCCAGAACTGGACAGTTTGGCTCTCAGAATCCTCATTTACAGCATCTAGCATCCCTTTTGGTCTTAACATTGCAGGTATGGCTTTTACAACATTTTTAATCTGTACTCAACTATTCTGTGAGGGAGGACCACAAGCAGGAATAAAGATGGAGTAGTATTAAATTTAATAATTGAAAATTATTAGAAGGTTGAAACTACACAAAATTAATGCCGTATGACCTGCATGTATGCAAGAGAAAGCCTTACCTACTAGATGTCTGAAAAGGGAAGTGTGAGGGAAATGTGTTATTCAATGAAAAGTAATCTCAATTAAAAACCCCACAAGAACAACCAACCAAAAACCCCCTCCCTCCAAAACCATCAAACCAAGAGCCCTTCTGCTTGTTAAGAATTCTTCTGCCTAAAGGTACAAACCAGCTCATGATGTGCCTGTTCTTACATAGTTCACATCTTCTCAGCTGAACAGAGCTGCTGTTGTTGGCTTGAGGAGAACACAGGGACAGATGTCTGCAAACTGAGCAGCATGGCTGCATTGAAAAGGGAGGGACACACACAGTTGAAATGCTAACACCAATGGAAGCCTAAACACATTTCACTTCCAGACCCATGAAAAAAGAAAAGTTTCTGAAGACAGAATTGCTGTTACTGCTGTGTCTCCATAAGCTGCTCATAAGAACACAACTAAGGCAAGGAGAAAGAGAAAAAAAACCCCAAACTAAACAGAAAAATTAAACAATGAAGAAACAACGACAATACTCCTGGACATGAAACTGATTGAGGAATATAAACCTATTTCCTATTTTTAAGCATATAAAACCAGCTCTTCTGGCAACACAATAAGCTTGTAACAGATTAAGAATTAATGTAGAGTCCTAAGTTAAAGGCTACAAAACTGATTTAGTGCCTAATTAGTAAAACTCAGTATTTATTAAAAAAAACAACCCAAAAGAAACAGCCCCCCTGCAACCTGTCTTGATAGAAAATTTTATAATGTGCTAAGAAAGAAAAAAAAGTAACCTTTAACAGAAATTCCAACCATTCTGTTTCAAGCCATTAAGAAGTCTTGTTTCAATAAAAATGTTAAAAATCAGTAATAATAATAAAATCTTTAACTTACTACAGAAAATTAGTAGCAAGTCTGTAGTTAACAGAATGGAAATCATCATGCTATGGAAATTAAGTTAAAGTCTAGTTCCTTATCCTCTGGAAAAGAAAAATTTGGTAACAGGAGCCTTTTTGCTATTGGCCAATTGCCATGGCAGTAAGGGGTGGTTGGGAGTAGAAAACAAGCCTGTGATGTGTGTAGTAAAACAAAAGGATCAGCTCCCAGAAACTTTAAACTACTGCAGGGACACACATTAGAGGTCAGGGCAGCTGACAAGTGCTTGTATAGTATTTATTTATGAATCAGTCTCACCTTTTAATGCACCAATTCAAACAAAAGGAAATTGATATTAAATATGTATTTCATTATTTCAAGTCTGATTATCATGTAAGTTTGTAACTACAGACAAATTTTTATTCACATATATTACCCACTACCAGAGTCTGAGGCTTATCGATATATAAACAATGAAACTTGGAACATATGCATGCATATCTTGGGTAATTTGAAGAGTTCAAGTTAAAGAATGCTTCAGAGATTTACTACCTAATGAAGGTTAGTATGTAATACAGAAAGTTTTAGGAGAAGAACTTTTCTGAAAGATACTGTTTCAGATTGGACTTTACAGAAGCCAAGTAGCAAATTTATACGATGTTAGTGTTTCAGCAAAAGAAGATCCTTGCAAAGTCTAAGTTAACTGTATTAAAAGTTACACAAATCCAAGAATGTGCTTGTAACTTATATATAAAACCAAACAATGCAAGATCTGATTTTCAGTAATCTTAATACATTTCAAAGTCCATTGTTGAATCCATGTATTCCTCCCCTAGGCTGTGATTAGAACTGACACTCTGGGATTTGCATCCAGTGGTTCCCAAGAGCAGCCCTGCAGGCTGTTTGGAGGGCTCTACGCTGGGATGCGGGTCGCAGCCTCCTCCTCTGCGTCAGCTCTGTTGGCGTTGATTTCTGCCAGCGTTCGGCCAAACCGAGTCCACTCGTCCCCGCGAGGAACGGCAATTTGCTGTGACACAGAGAGTGTTACTGAAACCTCCTGATCAATAAAGCTGAGCTCACTCTGAACGGCAGAGCACTTAAATCATGTTCAGAAGAAGCTCCAGTTCCAGATAAGCTTACCTTTATTTTAGTGTAAGCATCAAAAGCTCTAACTAATAAAAGAAGCAGAGACTCCTGCATTGAAGTATAAAATGATATTACTATAATCTTGTGCTATGTACCTCCACCTGAGAGGCTGCCTTCAAAGGGAATACTAATGCTATATCCTCATCCCATCGATCAGTCATGTACTACTGCAGCACAAATACTTGCAAGAACAACTGCTTCCCTGTAAGAACAAAATCAAGGCTGCTCCACTGCAAATTTTTTGTTTGGTATTTCTCAAGCTAGGATCAGAATTCATATGTGCCACAGTTACACAGAAGATAAAATTTCTGTGAAAAAAACTATTGATTCTTATTTCACCAGCCTTACAGTAAAGCTTTTTCTTTTTGACTGGATGACAGCATGCTTAAAAGTTATGCTAGAACACCTTAAATAAAACACTACTAGGAAATATTATTTCAAAAATACAAATTAAACCTAATTATTATTCCTCTAATGACAGGAGAAAAAATGAAAGGCAAGCTGCTAAATAAAGAAACCCAAGTGTTTTGAAATACACTTTGCACAACACATGACATACATACCTCTCCCACGTCATATATAACTATTTGTCCCTCTGAATCACCTACAGCAATCTCTCTCCCAGAATGTGTCCATCTCACACGGTTCAGAGCAGGATTGCCCTCCACGGTGATGCTTGCAGTGGGCACCTGTACCAATTTGAAACACATTGCTAAAAATGCATCAGGTTTCCATAAGCTGGAGATTACAGAACACACCTAGGCCATCTGTGCTGCATCAAAAGAAGTGCCCAACTCTTCAACTGGTGCATGGTACGCAGATCAAAGACTCTCTTCACTGTACAAAGACCTCAATGGCCTTAAGCTGTTGCAGTGACATGACCAAAACAACACATCTGTCCCTTGGCCAAACATCTGCTATCAAAAGGCACATCTGCACTCTTCTTGTGGGACAGCAGGCACAGACATGCTTTTAGGCAGTGACGAGGCACCCTGGGATCTCAGGAAGATTATGAAAGAGGGCAGAGAAGCTGTTTTGGCAGGTCAAGCCCTGTCCAAAAAGCTGGAAAAGTAATTCCAATTTAAAGCCACAGGCTGGCATATGGTCCTACAACTTTATTCCATATGTCGTTTTCAAATGGTGAAATATAAGTACTAACTATCTGTCAGGTTTCTCCTCTGATCTATCTCCAGCAAATTTTGGGAAAGGTTTCTACTGTAATGAAGTTTATAACCCACACCAGAAAACCAAACATTCAAGTCACTAAGTTAGAAACAAGTGGCACTTTCACTGCAGTATTACTGTGGCAATAGGACCAGCAGTGGTGTGTGGTAACAGGTTTGTTCACACTGTTAAGCTGTAGGCTGACAAGGCCTCAGGGTGGGAGGTCTATAATCACTTTCACAACATGGATCAGTGTTACACCAAGAGATGTTTTCCTCTCTTCTTATAGGTAAAACAATTTAATTACTGCTGTTATTCATTAAGGGGAGTCATTTGTAACTCTGTAATCAAAGAATGCTATCTACTACACAGAAACAAGTGGAACTACAGAATATTTACAAACAACAAAAATACAGGCTAGGGTAAAGAAAAACGCCAAACTGTGGTAAACACTGGCCTTTTTTTTTAGAAGTACAAACAATTTTCCAGCTGCATTTGACTGTTAACTTGACTTCTCACCTCAGTATCATTGTTGAGATTCCACAGGTCAAGCCTGCCCATCCCATCCACACAGGCAAACAAGGCAGGGTGAGTTGGAGACCACATCACATCATAAACGTAGTCCGAGTTGTCTTCAAAGGAGTAGAGAGGTTTGTTATTCTGAAAAGAAGCAAAGATAACAATGTGATACCCAAACCCTACATTTCAAAATTATAAAACTAACAGATAAAGCAAAATACAGAACTTCAACAGTATTACCAGCAATAAGTAAAAAGTAATTTGCATTTTGACTTGCTTTAAAAAAATGCCACTGCAAAATCAGCCAAAACCTAATGCTTTTTATTATTAAAGGTATACTTTCCAAAGCATGCAGCCATTTTGCTGGCTGCTACTATAAAACAATCAATAGCAAGCCAATTGTAAATTGTAAATTTAATACTTTAAGAATCTTGTAAATAAAGCCAATGATAATTCAGTGACTATTACTCAGATTTTAACTCCCCTTCCTCTGCTTTGCATTCCTCCGTGTATCAGACTAACAGAGAAAGAAGTAATTCCAGCAATGGAAATGACAGCTATTTCAACTGTGAGCCTCATCAAGTTTAACTGACATTAGTTTTGGTGCTGTCCCTTAGTCCTCCACAAAATTGTAGCAAAACATTTGCCTTATAAATATATGAGGTAATTGACTTTATAACATGATTTACATTTGATTACATTGTAATCATTGTTGATAACAAAGGGCAAAAGGTTGAAAAGAATGGATCAGAAATACACAAATGATGTACAAGCTGAAAGCGAAGTTTTATGCTGTTAATCTTAGTTCTGCTCATCAGCTGTCTCCTCTTTGCAGGACTGCAGCTAAGAACCTCAGAATTTCACACAATCTGCCTTCAGGTTTGTGAACTTCCTTAAGCAGCTTACATTATAGCACCACCTTGTGTCAAGGGCTATGAAGAAAACCACTGAACTATCTAAGTTACCTTCGTTGTCCAAAGCTTTACTGTCCAGTCAAAAGAAGAGGTGACAAAAAGATGTGAGAAGTCTACAGGTCCAACTGCTGCATGGCAGTTGATACCTGTGATTGGTCCCTGGTGTCCTTCAAACATCTCACTGATTCCAGCTTTGCTGTTTCAGAATATACAACCAAGGTTAATTGATTTGGAAACCAAACATCTGCAGAGATAGCACTGAAATGCAATTTAAATACAGCCACAAGAAGATTTTGCTGCCTTATATGGATGTTACCCCACTGCAAAAGCACTTCACACTGCACTTCACCACAGCAGGATCACAGAAGACCAGGCTTGAAAATGGACCTTAAGTTCAACATGTATTTTCTGCTAACTGTAAGTGCCAAAATACATCCTAGGGACAACAGACTCATTCAGGTACCAGTCCACACATTTAACTACGTTATCCTCCAAGCAATAGCTACAACTTCAATTCATACAAAGAACAAAATCCAGTCTCAGGAATAAGCATAAAACTCCCATTAAATTAAGAGAAGTTGCATATACTTTAAGGACTCGAGGTTCAGAAATAAAACCAGTAACAATACATCCCTAATCGCCTCCTATCAGGGGTGATGAAAAAGGAGGGAAATAGACGGGAAGGATGTTACACAAAAGTGATACAATTTTGGGTATTTTGGAACCAAAAAAGCTGTGCAGCAAGGTGATGTGTATTTGAGATGAAACCTGGATACTCAATTGTATTTAAGAAAGCAATTGATAAGATACAGTCAGACAATTTCAAAATAGATTGAACAGCAGGAGAACAGCTAGCCAATTTAAGATTTGTGCGTGATGTTACTGTACAATTATCTACAAAACTGATACAAAGTTTGGAATGTTCTGCTACAATTCAAATGAATAAAACCACAGTGACCTATGCTGTCCTCATCAACACAACTCATAATTCACCAATTCAATATTTCAACCATTTCTGTTTTTAATGAAGCCCTTACTCAGGAAAAAGTGCACTGGAATTCAGAGATACTCTGAACTCCTTCACTGCAAAGGAGGAAGTAGGAACTTAAAAAAATTTTGTTTGTAGAGCATGCAGGAACTCATCCTTTCACTATTTTTATTTCCTTTGAAGAACTGAAGTTTGTATTCACCTGCCATGACGGCATGCAGTGTACACTGAGCCTTCTTCACTGCCTACAACAAAGTTGTTGACATCTCCAATAGGGAAAGACATGCAGGTAACAGCCACAGCCTTGGACTGCTTGTGAACCAGCTCCATGCTATCCTGTAGTGAAAATACCAGCAACTTACTTCATAAAAAGAAATATTAACACCTACAACATCTTTTAGACTTCACAATAAAAGGGTTTTCTTTTTATTTTACTTGGATAGATTGGGTAGGAATAAGGAAGTTTTCTTACTACATTTGTGTTCACCACTAACACAAGTACACCAAAACTGTACAAAAGAAACAACAGAAAATATTTGATGCCACAGGTGGGGAAATATTTTATCAAATATCAAGCTACCTTAATTCAATGAGTTGGGAAAATGTTGATTAATGTTTATTAGATCAACTGAATTTTTAATAAAATATTAATCTAGAATAGATGCTATATATATATATTTATAAAAAGTTATCTTACCTGTGGTTGGGAAAGCATATCCAAACTCCAAGAGCATATTTTCCCATCAGTTGAGATACTAATCAAATTGTGAGCATTCTGGGTCCCAACAACATTTACACAGTACACTGGGTGCTAAGAAACAAAATATTTTCAGAAAAGAATGTAGAAGTAATAACCAGTCCTGATAAAATTAATATACAACTTCACCATTTAACAAAGCACAAAAGATTGATCCCAATCAAAAGTACAAATGATAATCCCCTATAAAACTGATACTTGTTTTTTCTGACACTCTGATTTTTATGAATAGCCTGGTTCCTAAGTGTCAAAATATGGACATAAACATTTAAGCATTGCCAATCAAGTGCACTGGACAGAATTTCCTAGATATTAAACACATCTCAACAGGGCACAGTCCTTGAAGATATTTCACCTCCTACCGTGTGAGCAGCAGCTGAAAGGGGCGTTCTCTGCACCGGGGTTCTCTTATTGCTGCGATTATCCCACAGCACTATTTGGCCCGAGTATGTGCCACCAACCACCAGATTGGGATGAAATTTTGCAAATGTAGCTGACATCACTGCAGACTGAAAGGAGAAAAACAAACAACAAAATAAAGGAACTATCATTCAGTGACACTATGTCTAAAATTAAAGGAAATTAGGCCAAATATCAGAACAACAATTTTGCCTACATTTATTCATTACATTATTTCACTGCCCAATTACTTAAGGATTCACCCACCCTTTGTAAACCCTCAACAGTCTCTTTGTTTCAATTTATAATTACAAAATGAAGTTTTCCTCTGCTTTTCTTTCACATGCATACATTTGTATTCCTCCTAACATAGTTTATTAGCAAAGGAAGGCCCAGTAACACACAAGATTTTCATAGTGTTTTGCAACATTCTGTAGTCATTACTTCTTAGAGAATGTAAAAATACATTTTGATATAACAGAGTTACTTTTGCAGTCTGGGCTTTGACAGTAATGTGACAACGAGGTTAAATTTTGACTCAACTGTGTAATTTTCCAAAATGATGGGAAAAATGTGGATATCTTGGGCTTGGCATAATGGAAGAGATTTGCATGTTTTTATCTTTCAGAAAACTACTAGAAAACCTCCATCTGCCTTTTTCTTGATGCATATGTTTCTAGTTTTCATCCTCGTTCCATTTCCTCAGGCTGTCTTCATTTTATTCAGTAAACTAAGTTGTAGTATACAATCCCACTCAAGCCCCTTACATACAAACCTTTGTGGTTCAACAATTATACAAGAAAGTTTTCCTGTTTTTTAAATAGAAAAAGAATTCTCAAACAAGACTGGATTCTGAATGATGTCAGAAATTCTGAAACAGAATAATATTTCTCAGCTGAAGTCTCTAGCTATTAACATCTGGTGGCAAGTAAGTGTGGTTAAAGCACATGCCAGCCCAATGAAATTATTATATTGACAAACATAAGGAAGGTACTTGTCCAAATTCATCAGCATAAAATCCCTCCCAAGACAGAATCATACCTGGCAGTGAAAGACATACTCTGGGGTAGTTTTCTTGTACTTCATGTTCCACACAAGGGCCACCCCATCAGGCTCGTGAGGCGCATCCTCATTGTTGTTGTAAGAGGCTACAAGTAGTTCTGGATACTGCATGGTAAGTGAAAAAGACTCAAAGTAAGCAAGATGACTGGCTAATGGTCCAGATAATCCTAGAATTTTTGTTTTCTTTTGCCAAAATAGGGTTAAAAAACCACCTTGCATTATAAAGGCATGAAAAATTGTCAGTTAAAAATGCAATTGTTGCTAATTTAGCTCCTAAACAGCATTAACATACACATTAGTCTTGTCCTCTCATCATAACTTTAACTCGAAAACCCATTACTTTTAAGTGAGCTTTCTTTTTAGTGAAGCTGAGTTACCTACACAAAACAATCCATAAACCAAAACCAACTTTCTTCACCATACGAACCTTTTGCTGCCTTTCACAAAAGATTAACAGCTCTGTCTACTTTCTGCAAACCATGGAGCACATAAGGAACACATTTAGAATCAACTGTGCTTTTATGGGAATGAAATGCACAGAACTACAATTTACAAAGTCAACTGTTTACTTTAAGCATTATTTTTTACCTGAGATGACCAGTCCAGACAACTGACAACACGATGCTTTGACCAACGTTCATCAAAAAACTGCCTATTTAAGGACAGTTTTGCTCCTGCTTGAATCTCTCTATAAAGACAATTAGGAGATAGTAATCTTAGATCACTTTTTCAATTAAAAGTATTGGAAATTTACAGAAAAGTATTTAACATTCACATTACCCTTCTTTGTCCTCTAAGTCTCTTCCACTGTAGTCAAAGAAAATGTTTATTTGCTCAGAAAGGGCTCTTTCAACAATCCTAGTAGAATGGTCAAAAAAACTTAAAAATTCTTCAGAATGCAAAATTTGTTGCTTTTCCTCCTCTGTGAGTTCATGAGGGGCAGCTGAAAAAAATTTATACAGACATTTTCTGGACTGCACACTTTCACCAACTCTTTTCAAGAAAGAAAAACAGTATTTATCATGATTTTTAATAATTTTTGCATTTTATGTTTTGCTGGCTAATTAGTATTTTAAAATGAAATTAATTTTAAATTAATGGAACAGAAAGTTAAAAAATGTATTGATGGCTTTCTTTACAGCACTCCAAATGTCCTTAGGTGAACTGTACCTTCTTCCTCCTCCTCTTTTTTTAATGTTTTTTCTTCCTCAGGTTCAACTAATGGTTTTGGTGCAACCACATCATCTTCCTCCTCCTCATCTAAGGAAAAACATTATGGTGAGACCGTCAGTGTTTCTAAAGGAGAAGAGTAACATTCTATATGAATCTCAAGTAAGCTGATGTAAAATGGTATCATGTAGCTTAAAATGGTCGCATTTGTAAAATGTAGTCTCAAGGATAACACTACCACAAACCAGAATATCACTGGAACACTGTCCCCACCTGGGTATCAGTTGCACTGAGTTATGTAGTTGCATAAACTGAAATAAGAAACGCAGGAAATTGTAAAGAATCCAAAGTGGAAATCTGTCTTACAGGCATTTATGATTCCACACAGAACCATGTGGTGGATGCATGTTCTGTGTAACACACTGACACATTAATGCTGCGGAATAAAGAAAAATCAAATGTCTAAAATAGTCTACAGAGCAGCTGCTTACTTATGATCTGAAAGCATCAGTCTAATGGGCCTGCACATGGCATGAAGATGGCTCACATTAGCTTTCAGGTTGCTATTCCGAGAGGCAAATTTTGCTAAAGATAATAGCAGAGAGATTACATTTTTTCTGTCATTCTAGATGCAAGTCTCATTATCTGTATCATGTTTGGCAATGAAAACTTTACAGGAAAATGTGTTTTCCCTAATTGCAATGAATAACATAAAAAATGTTAATGTTCAGGAATATTGACAAGGCTTACAGCACTTTCTACATTTTATTCTTTGAATACTGTAAACCAGAAAATACCTTTAAATTACTTAGAATTGTGGGATACGCTGGCTTTTCTACATCTACTTTCTAGAATAAGCTTCTGAAAATACTTGTTTTTATTGGTTAAACAGCTACGTCATCTGCTTATAAGGGAATGGCAGCAGGAAACTGCTGCATGCCTCATCACAAGTAATGAGGCTATTCAACAGGGACCAGGCTTGTTTGTTGCAGCCATCTCCCTGACCCATGTTCAAAGTTATCTAACACAAAAAGTAAAAAAAAAACCAAAATCCACATGCATGCACACAAAAAGAGTAAAAAAAAAAAAGGGTGGTCAAGGGATGGGAACCAGCTGCCAAGCCATGGTCCCAGCAGCCAGGCCAGCTGACTAGATAGCAACAACCAGATGGTACTGCAAGGATTGTCTCTCTGCTATGAGGTGGCAATGGGATGGCACAACATTTTTCTGCCTGACTGCTTCCAATCATGTCTTTCCCCAATGGCAAGCCTGTGCAATTACCAGCACTCCAGGAGGTCTACAGACAAGCCTTTACCCTGCAAACAAAATACAGTTTGTAGGCCATACCAGCTGCCAAACCACACACATAGTGATAGGTTTAAAGAGGTCTGAAAATCTTTCTAACTCCATAGTATAGGCAATAAAAATATAACTGTACCTGCAGGAAAGAAAGCTTTAAATGACACTGTATAATGCACACAATAATACAAACTCCAACTTAATCAAAATGATAATGACGTATGCCAATCCTACATTACTTGAAATTGAGCGATTTTTATGTTCTGACAAGTTTACAGAACTAGGATAAATGGCATGAATGATTTCAATATATGCTCATACTTTTGAACCAAATGGTGAAGGTTAAAATCTTTCCTTTCAAGGGCCTCAATCAGCCACAAAGGAAAACAGTAATCACTGTCTTTTCAGCCAGCCCAACCGCATTTGTCAGCCCTTTCTCCGTCAATGCAGCCAGAGCAATCAACCTGCCAAACATTCAGAATGGAAAAACAATCTGAAAATACAGGGTATAATGCACCTGCCAGTGAAAATGGCCATTTCAAGAAAAGCTAGTGATCTCAGTGACCCTGCTGAGGAGGCGGTGGTGCAAAGGGGAAAGAACCCGTAAAAGAATTCTTAGTGATCTCCACTCTCTTGCACATTGACACTTCCTTACAAAGCATGCCAATTACAGCTTTTGTGCTACTTAAAAAAAATGAAAGCTTTTTTGGGCAAAATAATCACGCAAAGAAACAGAAAGACACTGCTCCTTTTTCGATGGATTCGCATGCCCAGTGGACTTGTAACCTGAAAACTGTATAACTTGTGGCCATTTTAAAGAAGGGAATTCTTAATGTCAAATAACTACAGGTGTGAACAAAGATTAATTAAAAAATGTAATATGAGTTAACACACATGACTTTGAGAACAACACATTCAGGATCACATATTCAAATTACGGCCACTTGGATAAAAATTCCCCTCTTTTTCGCCCTGCCAATCAATCTTGCAGAATTAAATGATGCCTTCAAATTTAGAAATTTGGTTTTGGGTCACCCTGGATACATTATTCTAGCTTTGAAAGTCCCAAATTAGAAATTTCAGCCCAACCCCCCATTAGTCATACTACACTGATTCTAAGTACCATTTTCAGTGACAGGAGTCAAATTCTTGTCAAACGTAGATGGTCAACCCCTTAGTGCTATATGACCTTCTAATCTACATATTTTATTCAAAAGATCATATAGTTGATTGCTCCTGCCTTTTAATGTTTGAGACATAAATGGCATATATTATACAGAGCCCTAAATTCCTTCATAGCACTTTCACTGCATACAGCCAGCTGATACTACTGCATTTAAATGCAGGATACAGCACTTATTTTAATATTCTCAAAGTATCAAACTTGAAATTGAACATGTCATCTCACTGATTTATCTCTAACTGCATAAATATAAAACCTTCTCTCTAAAGAAGAGTCACATGCAAACTTTCTTATTAAGGGATCTGGAGAAAAAAAACCTCAAAATAATGAAAAAAACATCCCCACATATACAAATTCTTGACCTCATTATCCAAAACTAGAATGCTTTTTATTCCAAACCCAGGAAGCTCTCTCACATTTCACAAAAAAGGCACCATTAAGCTGCTGGACTAAAAAAATGACGTAAGAAATGTTTGTTTTAACAACTTTTCCTGTCTCTCCTTCATCTTGAATTTATTTAATAGCAGGCCAGAATTTGCAAGGAATTAGCATAACAATAATACAGCACCCAGAAAACACTGAAACATTGGACATTCTATTTCTGAAAAAGTTCCAGTCTAGTAAGTCAAGAACCCACAATACTGTCACGCACTGCATTTATCTCACGTCAGCTACCTAAATTAAGGGCACTCCCTAACTGCATCCACCTCATTCATCACTGACTGTATCTACTGGCATTTTAAGCCACTTCAATTGTCAGTGTACCAAATATGATTTCAGATTAAAAAAAGGCTGCAAAGACTTGAAAAAGTCACAGGGCCATGAAGACAGGAAATGGGACTCTATGTCACATCAACATATCAATGAATATTCATTGTAATATGCTAAGGGATTAACTCCATGTTGTTTCTGACAGGCAATCAGGGGATCTAAGGTTACAAACTGAGCAGTAAAGTAGCTGCTATTTTTATGCAATCTTTAATAGCAACAAATGTCTTGCCAATGAATGCTAAAAACAGATTTAATGAACCACTGAATTTTTACTTTGAGTTAACATCAAAATTGTGATGTATTTTGGCAAGACAGAAAGAAAAGAAGTGCTGTAAATTAGGCTGCACCTAGCAATAACACTGTAGAGTGTAGTTCCAGTTGTCTGAGTAATCTGTTGCTGCAGAGTAGGTTAATCAAAGTTAAATCATCTGTGAAATGGGTGGCTTTTGTTAAGCCGAATGTCTTCACATCAAGTTTTCCTATCTGTATTTCTGTACATTTAAGGCATGTACTAGATAATATAGTCATAGAGTATTCTGAGTTGGAAGGGGCCCACAAGGATCATACATGAATATACAATGGTCTGTTATTTCTTTAAAAAATATTAAAATGCATAAATCCTGCATTCACTGTACCAGCATCCAAGAAGCAAATCCTATACATCATATTTTTATTACTTTAATTAATATTTTAATTCTGTGTCCTGGAGATATTAGCAGACTATTATTCCTCAAAGAGTGGAGTTAATGCAATAATACTGTCTGGAGTCAGCTGCGAATGCACATGCACAGTATTGTACACCAGCACTAAGTAGCAAGTATCCAGTTAGTCCTGGAAAGCCTTAATTGTGACAGCTGAGCAAAATCATATTCCCCTATAGACCCATCTTTCTTTGGTTTAACTGATTTCTAGGAGAGATCATGATTTTTTTGTTTTATAATATGTAAGAATCAATCTTCCTAAGGCAAATACTTTGAGGTCATAATAAATCAATTCTCAAATACTTTGAGGACATAATAAATCAACATATTAGTACTGCAACAAAATAATGGAAGTTGTGAGAACTGTTAGAACACTAAATGAAGAATAAAAAGAAATACAGTTAGAGAAAAATCATATCCTCTGGCTCACTGAATAATGAAGTTTGAAAGATATATCCTTGCATAAACACTCAAAAGTTCACATACCGAAGAACAGGAAAATGCCAAATTATGAATGTAGAAGTAGGTCCTAAAATTGCTAACACAGACTCAAAGTCAGTCATATTAAACAACCAAGAGATTTTGTTGTAGAACTACACACAAGCTAGGTCAAGACTAACACTTTCATTTGCAGATAAATTCAAGTGCTTCAGCATTGAAAAGCAAATCTGCTAGACAGCCGTTATTTTCCTCGGAAAAATTTATTTTTTGAAAAGCAAACAAGCCATGACTGAAAGAAAGCCTGTGTTCAATTGCTGAAAACAGAAACCGCGTAAGTTATAAATAAATTAGTTCCTTCTTTTAAAATTTAAAGTACAAACTTCAGGTATAAAAATTTAAATTCTTAAGAAGTAGGGGGGTTAATTGCTAACCTTGTTGTAGGATTCACAGCCTTCAAGTAAGTTCATAGAATGTTAGAGGTTGGAAGGGACTTTCAAGATGATGTAGTTCCAATCCCCCTCCCATGGGCAGGGATACCTTCCACTAGATCAGTCTGCTCAAAGCCCCATCCAACCTGGCCTTGAACACATGCAGGGCTGGGACAACCACAGCTTTTCTGGGCCTCACCACCCACAAAGCCAAGAACTTCCTCCTGATATCTAACCTAATCTCTTCTAGTTTAAACCCATTGCCCCTTGTCCAGTCACCACATGCCCTTATGCAAGGTCCCTCTCCAGAGCTGGACACAGCACTCCACGAGCAGAGGACAGGGGCAGGATCACCTCCCTTGACCTGCTGGCCATGCTGCTGAGGATGCAGCCCAGGATATGTTTGGCTTTCTTTTGGGCCACTTCTTGAGCTTGTCCAGGTTCCTCTGGGTGACATCTCATCCTTCAGGCATGTTAACTACCCCACTCAGCTTAGTGTGACCTGCAGGTGTGCTGAAGGTGCACTCGATCCCTCTGTATGTCAGTGATGAAGATAATAAATAACACTGGTCCCAGTATGGACCCCTGAGGGACACCACTTGTCACTGAAGTACACCAGGACTCTGAGCCCTTGCCTCTGGATGCAACCAATTCCTTATCCACCAAACATCCACCCATCAAATCCATCTCTGTCCAATTTAGAGAGAAGGATGTTGGGGGGGATTGTGTCAAAGGCTGTAGAGAAATCCAAAGAGATGCTGTGTACACATCCCTTGTCCACTGATGTAGTTACTCCACTGTAGAAGGCCACTGTAGGTTGGTCAGGCAGGAGTTGCCCTTGTTAAAGCCATGCCAGTTGCCTCAAATCACCTCCCCGTCCTCCATGTGCCAAGTTATGTGTGGATTCTTAAACGTCATAAATGCAAAATATATCCCATTTACTTATCTGCTGTCAGCTAATTAAGCAACTTGGTGTTTAATCTGAACATATACTAGGAGTGTGAAAGTGCCACACACTAGTAGCAAGAGTGATGTTAAAAGAGATGCAGAATGACAATAACAGTTAAGCAAAACCTACAGAAGTTTAGTAATAGAATTCATATAAATTATCTCACATATCAACCTTCATTTATCTTACTAAGTTTCCAGATCACAAGTGCTAGTTGTAATTCAGCCAGTCATCATTATTATATTAAAAGACACTGAAAATAACTTAATAGTAATAAATTAACCATTCACCTTCCTTGGGCTGAGTCATAACAGGTGTTTGCGTCTCCTTTGTGTAGGTAACAATTTCTCGAGGAGGAAAGTCAACTTGTGTAATTTTGGCCATTCCAAGTTTAACAGGTCCACGTCTAAATAAAATTAATTTAAAAATCAGAAAAAAACATTAAATTTTATTATTTAACATTTTTCCTAGAATAATACTCAAGTCATTATGTCACAGCACTGCTTAGTCAAACTTAAATCCAGTGGAACTTTGAACAAGTCACACGATTATGACTACTATTTTATCATCATTATTATTTCAAATCAGGAACTATTTATACATCTGTGACAAAAAGGAAGATGTGCACATATAAATATCTGAATATTAGGATATAATTTAAAATTTTTGCTCTTTGTGCTTGACCAGAATACTGCCACAAATATGATACATCTGTATTATCAAGGGTATAGATCAACTCACAAGTCATGCTTGTACAGCAACATTTTTAGGATTATAAAGCTTGAAAACCAACTTATTTATAGTGAAGAAAAAAGCATTTCCTAGTCTTTTAACTTTGCTGCCCTTTTTTGTCCACTTCTAAGATACTATCTAGAATGTAGAACTGCTAGGCTGACCTGGAACTCACACTGAAAAATAATTTATCCACAATACATTGTTTCAGAGCACAATACTGAAAACCTCTGAGCTTTCTGACTTTAATGAAGGTAGATATAGCTAGCATCATACAACACATAATATATTCCAAAACCTGCATAATATTAGTTCAGTCATTGCAGCCTTCTGTAAAACCCAAATGCAGTATGTACTGTAATAATACTGCAATGATCCAACAATTTACCTATATCAGATTTAGTTTCTTATTACCCACTCCTCTCCCAAGATAAAAGCAAAAGAGTAACTCCTTTTGAAAGGTTTTGGTGTGCAGAATCATAATTCTTAGCACACAATGCAGTTTTAGTTAGTGCTTATAATGAGCTACAGCTTTTATAAACATACTTGTAAGAAAAGATGGGAGTTTTTAAATACAGTCATGCTAACCTTTTTATTTTAGATAAATGACTTCCTAAAGTTTACGTTTTGTCAAAAAAAGACTCAAAGAAAACAAAACTTATTTGTGTTTATTAGAAATAAGCATCTAATGTATATTAAATTATATGAATATTTCCCATTGCAAGCAAACAGTGCTAAGTCTAGGGACAGTGAATTTCTATTACTTACAAAAGAGTTTCTTAACAACAACTACAAGACTTAAAGAAAAAACGTTCATACTTATTATCCATAAGCACGTGAAAGAGGGAATATAAGAAATCTATGCAATACCCCAGATCGGAATCAGAGTGGAGCTGAAGAACTGATGGATCAGTATCCCAGTGCAGCGTCCTGGTACCCCAGGTTGAACAATCATGCAGCATTAGCAAAAAAGGCCAGAGATTAGTGAAGCAAATATACACTATGGAATTCTAGAGTTACAGAGTTATTTCATTGTTCACAAGAAACAAGGCAATGCAACATCAGTTAAGGGAAATTCAGCAAACATTCAGTGCAATAACACATGCAGTAAATACAAAAGTTAAGAAGCAAACAGAATTCAGAGCTATTAGCAAAGAATTAAATTATTTTAAAGGTTGAAAATTAAAGGTCTGCAAACAAATGTTGCCTTAACGAAAGGCAAATAAAAGTATTTTAAATACTGACAAGAAAGACTAAAAACTTGAAATTCCTTTTAAAATATGTTCAGATTTGTGCAAGTTATATGAAGACAGATCTGTTAACATAACGTAAACTTGCCCAGAGCAGTAAATATGTAGAGGAAACTGTCATATTGGTAAAGGAAATGAGTCAACACGTAAGTCTTTTGGTAGTGGGGCAAAAAAGCATTTCCACTGGGACTGAGAACTGCTAGAGTTTCCAAGATGTGACATTGCAGTAATTATGGGTTAACACTGCCTTGGGCTCGTAAGTGTTGGCTGAGTTTGAGCCAACTCTATCTAAGACATTTGAAATCTCTTATAAATTGTGGGCTTTATATTAATAATATGTTTCAAAGTCATGTGGAATAACAAACAGAATGGATCCATTTCAAGTTGTCCTAGAAGAAATAGGAAAGGGGAAAACAATATTCCCTCCATTTCTAGCCTTAACCCCTTCTTCAGAAATTTTCATGTAGTCTACTGGCTATCAGGCTTAGGCAGAGTTTTAGAAACACACTTGTAAGAGATTAGCAGATTAACCTGCATGTTTTTTCTGACATTCTCATACTTTATCTGCATTTTAAAAACAATGTTTCTGAATAAAAAAATAAAGAATATGCAATATTTTATATGATAGGTCAATAGAAGACAATTTTACGTTTTCATCCCATACATGGTAACTTTTCTTAACTAGGTGCAGAATTCCTAAAGTTAAAGTTGATCAGAAAAATATACAGGCAATATCCCATAAAAGCTCATAAATATGGGTGTGCCATGCACTACCTTGTTCCAGTGGAAAGTGTGCATTAGGACTATTAATTATAATTTAATTAGGAATTACAAATCCACCGTCTTCATATACAGCCAATCAACTGCATCCACAGCAACAGCTTAATACCCAAATCTCCAAAATATTTTCATATCTTTTGTGCATTAGACAACACACCATTTTAGCCTAAAGTTAATTACTTTGAGCATACTTATTTGTTAAATCTCTGCTATCTTTCTTGACCAAAGAGATACAAGCTCAAGAGTTCAATTTGGTCCCTGAGACTTGAAGCTGGGTATTGCTTCTATGTTGTTCAATCATAATCAAAACCAAACCACCACCCCAACCTTCATGTTGCAAAGAATACCTTTGCTTCAGATACAGATGCTGCATCACCACAACCCCCTTCAAATATTTTCTTAACTTTTACAGTCGTGTTTGAGAGGAACTTGGGGAGAAGGCTATAAACATAAAATGCTCCAACTTCTGCACCTGTTTAAGATCTAGCCCTTAATGAGGTAGCTTTCCTGCTTTCAAAGCATTATTTTCACTTTCAAAAGTTGCTTCAGTGGGACCAGGGACAGTGTATCTTTTAAAATAGTTGAAGCTAACCTGTAGGATAGGAGATACAGTTAAATATTTCTCAGAGATATTCTTTTAAAATAAAGGTAACATTCTATGATAAATTCACCTATTATATACATAGATACCAAAGTGATGCAAAATACTGTTTCTTTTATTTTCCAGTTTGTTTTGCCTTCAGCCAAATTAATTTATCTACAAGCTTCAGCGAACAAATTTCCTGTTCTTCTACATATGTCCAAATTTCTCTGTATTCAGGCACTTTCCTAACACTTTCTATATCTTTAAAAATATTTTCTGTTTTTAAACTAATTCTATGAAGCATCCACCAGCCTAAAAGTAAACCAGCTGTATTCTTTTCTAGTGTAGGACTTGCACTCCTGACTGAGGAAAAAAAGAAAATCAGGATCAAACTAGGAAACAAAACTCTTTGTTAATGAAAATAAAGTCAGACAGATGGAAGTAACAGCAGGAGCACAGTCCGAACACTGCTCTACTACTTACTGAAAGAGTTACTGACAAGATTCAGCATCACAGAGGAGTCTTTATAATACATCTCATATTGGTAAGAGTCACCTATGAAATGCCACGTGTAACACCAAGGGATATCATACAGTCCAACTTTCATATTCAAAATGTATGAACCTGTACTAATAAACCAGGATATAGACACCCATTTAGTGGGGGAAGGGAAGAATCCAGTGGTGGGAGAACAAGCAAGGGGACTCCAACAGGGACTCCATAATGCCTTCAATTCAGCTGTATATTCATACCTCCATGCCTCAAAGATCACAATCCTGAGACAGGTTTAAAGTTTGAAAATGCATGAAGCTTTTGAGACTCAGCATATGGGTTTTCTCATGGCTCCTTAAGAAAATGCATGCAATACAGCACTGCATTACTATGTTTGAGAACACACAATCAGAGTGCAGTGCACTGATGAGGTGGAAATAAATTTAGTACACAACATGGCACTCCATTACAGGTATGTGGCCTATGCATACTGTTTCATACTGAATTTAAATTAGGTGTGAATGGAAAGAAAATATTTTCTTTTAGAAAGTCATCATCAAATACTTCTTGGTTTTTTTTCTAGTGAACATAAATACATATACAAATATTTTAAAAGACAATTTAATAAGCAATAAACAACAATTTAAAATTATTAAAATTTGCTTGCTACTCAATTAAGGAACAATTATATTGGTTAATTAACATGATAGGCAAACAAGATCATACCTCTGCACTGTTAAAAAGAAGTCTGGGTTCACATAGGCTGTCTGATGTATTCTCTGTTTTAACTTAATGATTTCTATTTAGAAATAGGCGCCACATAACCTTTGTTCAGGTCATTAGTATCTTGGATATTTTCAGATAAAGATGCATATAGTTATGCATGCATAATCCACATGCATACAAGATGTTACTGCAGTCTTTTTTAAAGATGTTTCAGAGCAGTCTAACCTTTGACTCCTTTTCCAAAACAACTACTCATAAAACAACAGTAACTGATAGCTACTGCAGTTACTGTGCTTTAACTAAACTTCATCCACAATGTATACTCACTAAATTTAAGGTACACAAACTTCATTTGCTGAGAATATCTTACCAATATTAATAGGCAGCTACTGCTCTTACTTGCAGACTGTGCATGGGAAACAGCAGAAATACCCTTTGGAAATAGTGTTTTCCTGCCCTATCACCCATATATCACCACCTGAAATATTTAACAGAACTATTTATCTGACTCTTCTTTAGAGCAGCATGTCTCAAACCATCATACTCAAAGAAATGATCAAACAGGTGTGACAAGTACTGGCACTGAAAAAAGACCAAAACAACTGTGGCTGTACTAAGATGGAGTTATGTTTTGACAAAATAAGAGATTGCAAGTGCTGTAGTTGTGCTACAGTAGGACAGTACCTTTTATTAGATCAACTAGGTATGGGAAAAAGCAAATAGTCTATCATCCACATCCATCATCCTTTAGAAAAAGCTGGGAAGAGCACAGAAGTTAGACTTCCTGAATTTGTTATTGTCCCAAGACATTAATTTTACTTCAAACTTGCAAGTTTAAACAACTCCACATTAATGTTGGCAACTTCAAATCAGGAAGTATAGTTGCATTGCAAAACAGTCACTTTTGACAGATTCAACACTGTAACCTCATATTATTATAATCAAGTAATTAACCTTGATTTCTTGTAAAGCTTAATTATTTAGAATACAAGTATTGAGCAAAGGAACATGACAAGGAAAGTGACATACCTAGATCCAACAGCACCATCCCCAGAGTCCTGGCTCCCAGCCTCGCTTGGCGTACTCACAGATTTGGAAGATGGAGAGGTAGGAGGAGGGACTAAATAGTGAAACAGACAGGTATCCGCTGTTACTATTCGCAGAGGTTGCACAGCTTAGGATGTTTTCAAATTAATTAAAAATGAAGTATTAAAAAAAAAGTGATGGCAAACAAAAAATACATGGATGAAAATGAACAGTAGAAAGAGAGGGGAAAAGACAATGTTAACAATTCATGCTGGACTTTCATGCAATTGTTTGGCATTTATGCATCTGGAGCATACAAAAAGACATGGAAGGGAAGACATTTAAGAGAAAATGAATTGAAAAAAATATTTCTAAACTGAACTTTTGACATATGATGACACTGATTTTCAAAGGGTAATTTCCACTGACTCATGTTGCTTAAACATAGAAAAGGTAGTTGTTAATACAGCTCTGCCATTAGTCTTCTTTAAAGATTAGACAATGAATGTGTTTAACTGGCAATGTTATTTCAAAATATATAATCATCAAACTGTGGACCAAAAAAGTGGCTGTGTCATACAGCATCCTGTCACTTTGGTTCTAGTTTGAATCAAATCAACATAAATCTTGTGTATTACAAAGTTTCTAGCATTAGGTCTTGAGAATGAGGGGTTTTTTTTTGCTTGACAGTAAACAGTCTAGTACCACTGTATTTAAACTTGAGTGCCAGTTAATTTCCTGCTTTCTGATGAAGACTGCATTTACCATTTGAAAAGTAACATGATTTCTGGGAAGCGATACACAGTGAATGATATAATGCAATCTGATACAAATACAAAGCCACTTTGGTATTTCTTTCAACTTTTCTTTTTAGAAATGGTCATTTTTAAATGAAACTTAGGGTTTAAACACAAAAATCAAAGGGTGTTTTGAAGGTCCTTATATGCTTTATTTTTCAGCAATATGTTAAGCATTCACTGCTCAGCAACCCTTAAAAAACCCTTTAATCAACTGAACACAAATTATTTACATAAACTGCTGCCTACTCTGTCAGTGGTTAAGCATGGGAGAACTCTGAATTTAGGTCTGTAAGGTTTCTTGAAATCATAAGTATAATGTGAATTCTAAAGAATTTCTCTATTCCATCTCAAAACAGACATGGTTCTGAATGACAAAAATTCTCCCTCAATTTTACCAAAGTAACAGTGAATTCCTCAATTTATTAAAATTTCCTTCCTCCTAGGGGAGAGACCTTTTTAATCAGTCTTGAGTTGCATTTCATAAATTCATACATACACACATTTAGACTTTATACTTATATAACGGGGGACATGTAGGAATATATAAATCCCTCAACTCATCCTCGCCATGTACTGGTTAGTCTACAGCAAAGGGGCTGCCCGCAGGCCTTTGCTTTGCCATCCCTGTGCATTTTCAGGCCATGGTGATGTCGCGGCCCCAGCGCCACTCGCAGGGCCCAGTGCTGGTGCTGCAGCGCTCTCTTGTGGGGAAAGCGACTCTCGGGAAACCCTTCCCACAACTGAGGCGAGTCCCACTGAAGGACCAACAGTCTTACGAAAAGACCAGATGGAATTTCACCTACCCCAGAGGATTAAACTATAAAATAACTTTTGAAAATAATTCTGGTTCACCAACTTAAGGCTTCTTAGATAGTAAGTATGGTAGATATCAAATTAGATAGTAAGTATGGTAGATATCAAAACATACTAACACTGATGCAGTCCCTTCTCCCGTAAGAGAGCTCTCTCTAGCAGTTAACACGAATTGCCTAGGAATTAACACAATTTTCTAGGAAAGAATCTAATGTCAAGCAACCCCCCTCCACTGACAGTGTGAGCACAAGCTACCTCAAGCTACCTCAGCTGCACACCAAGCAGCACAGCCACGAGTTAGCATCAGTTCAGGTCTACAGTCACTGTATTTGCCAGCATGCAGTCAGCAGAGGACCTTGTGCCTTAGGCATGCTAACTGCAGGCAGCAAGTAGGACATTTTAACTTGATTAGGGATCCATATCAGACATGCTTAACACGAAAGGAAACAGATTGAATTCCCTGCATACACTGAAGGGTGTGATTAAGTGGAATTAAACACAGCATGCAGGGGTGTGCCCCACTCTTGCATGTTAGCACCTCTGCGTTTTTCATTGATACCTACTCTAACCATACACATTAACTTGCTTTGAGGACTGGCTATTGTGTGGCCTTCAGATTCTCTGCCAGATGTGAAAAAAAGCAACAACCACATACACCCCTACAAAAATTTCATCAACTGCCTTAGCACAGTATCATGCAAGGAAGTGTTCAACTATAAGTCTAGCAAAGAAAATCTGTAGCACGTCAGAACTGATTACTTAAACAGCTGCACACTGGTGCTAACACAGCCAAAAGGAGTCTCTCGGCTATTAAAACAGTTTGAATTACCAAAAATGACTGCTGGGGCTGTTGGAATGTGAGCAGCTATAATGGTGTTCACTTCTGAACACTTGAGGATTACACAAAAGCAATTATGGAAATATAATCACAGATATATCTCTAAGAAATTATTACTTTTTTATTTACAAACCCAGTTGAATAGAGCCCCACCAAGAAGCCAAACTGATAAGCTTTAAACCCCTTTGATTTCAGAGTTGGACACAAAAAGCAGAGTTGCATTATCATGTTCCTTGCTTTCATCTTCCATAGGGATGTGCCTAAGTAAAGGCAAAAAGCAAGAGCCAATATGCTAACATATCCAAGAGCTGCACAGATACCAATCATCACCCTTGGAAGCTAATTTTTATACTTAGTGTTGCTACTGCTCCATCAAAGTCAGTCAGGTATTTGAGATAAGAAAAAACAGGGTATAAAAAAAGCAGAAAAGAAACAAGCTAACTCCATACAAAAATATCAGCATTAAAATTTGGCATAATGGCAAAGAGTAAGGGAAAAAAATACAGGAGAATAATGAGCATGAAAAATAAGAGGGGAAAAGAAAATGCATACATGATACTTACATATTTTAACTAATATACTTCAAATAATCCACTAAGTGTAAATGGTGTTATTTTATAAAATAATGTTACGTAATGTACTGAAGCACATCATTTGACATTTATAACAGATCATGAAGGACAAAAGAGTGTAAAACCCAGACACGTATAATCCCCAAAAAAGTGGCCAGAGAATTATTACGTTAGTTATACAAATACCTCAATCCTAAGAAAAACAAACAAACCACCACCACAAAAAAAACCAAACCAACACAATGCCCCAAAAAATACTTCACCCAAGAAAAAGACTAAACAAAAATCTCCCAAACATTTATTTCAAACAAATAGTAACATTCCTACCAACAGGAGACTCAGGTGTCAACCCCATGCTCTGAAGTAGTGCTTCAGCTTCTCTTCTCTTCTTTTCAAGATCAGATTCTTCTTGTACTGGAAGAACTTCTTTCTTCTGGTCAGTCTAAAAATTATTTCATAATTAAGTTATAGCCTTTAGCCTTTCATTTATTTTGAGACCCCACAGGGTTTTTTGTAATACTGACACCTATCAAGTAGGTTAGATATTAAATTTCAATAATTCTGATGGTGCATTTTAGGAATAAAGTAAACATACAGGAATAACAATGTTCCAAAGCTTTGTTACTGTCTTGAAAGGACAAAAGCATCTGCGTATTTGCCAAAATGACTAACACTTCATAAGATTACCTTTTTTTACACTAATCCTAAGCACTGTAAAATGCAAAGAACGAAAAAAATCCTGTACCTGGGTGTAAAAGTGTTTTAGAGACAGTCATATGGTTCCTATTTTAAAATGACAATAACTGTGTCAAAGAAAAGTAGTTTTCTTTGAGTTGTGTTATCTGCTGGATACAAAAAAAAGTACACCCCCACCCTCTTTCATTTAGAAATAGTTCAAGCTCTATTGCAAAAGATGCTGAATACTCCGTATCTTTCTACTCTTAGTTAGCTGCTTTTTAAAAAAAGCAATTCTGGCAATACACTGCTACAAGATCATTAGGACATAATTTGAGCTATTTCTTTCTCCACTTTGTCTGAATCATGTAGTTGGCAGCTGCCCAGTCTTCAGTCATATGCTGATTTAGAACACCAAATAGATTGTAACTAAAACACAGAGAAGTAATGAAAAAGTACCCCAAAACATACCACGAAAAGTTTCTTTTATGAGATACAATTTACATTCAGGAGAAATAGTAATCTATCACTGATTGTTACATACCTGAGCAGAGAGAAATCCAGAAGACTGTTAACAAACTAAATGTAACACACAAGTACCATACACATCCTGAGTGTTGCTCTGATTTTAAAATTCAGCCTATACATAGGTCAAAGAGCAGAACACAGCACATTGTTTGTACAATAATACTGACAGGTAATTTCTACAGACATCCTCAGAACCATACTTCAGAAATGAGTTCTTTAGATAACACCAATCACAACTCATTAAGCAGAGCTTTCATGCAATAGATCAGAGTGATTTGATGAATGATGTCACATGCACAGAAACAGTTCTAGAAATCTGAATTTCATGCTAGTGTAAGATACTATTTTGCTTAATTTTTTTTTTAATCCAGCTTATCATACGGACAGTTAAAAAGAAAACATCAGGTGTTCATATTATGAGAAAATGAAAGTGCTACATTTATATTAGCACCAACCATTAAATAGACACTCCCTGACTAGGACACAGAAAATGAATATGTGAATATACTCTTAAATTTTGGGCAAGTTACATATGCAGGTCAAAGTGAAAATTGTTTCTTACTTCTTTCTTCTTTCTTTCTTCCTCCTTTCTCTTCTTCTCCTCTCTGATTTGAGCTAATCGTTGCTTCTTGCGCTCCAACTCCGCCTTCAGCTCACTTTTGTCAGACATGGCTGAAACACTGATCAACACAAATCACGTCACTGTTTGGCTTTTGTTTTTTTTTTTGGGGTTTTTTTTTTTTTTGGGGGGGGGGGGGGGTGTCAAGACAGCAGCTTTTCTTTCCAGAAGCTATTCACAAAGAAATTACACTAGCTTACCAAAATCAGCTTACCAGAAGCCTGAGGAGTCAACAATAATTGAAAAAACCAACATTCCTATTTCTGTTTTTCTTTCACATATCACGTTCTCAATACTAAAGTGATAGATTTAAAACAAACAGAACCATGACATGATGACAGCATCCATTTCTAAGGTAGGTCTGTTGCTCTTTGATGGAACTACTTTGAAAGAAACTTTAGGCACTGAAGATGTATTTGATCTTGCCATAGAATTTTTGCAACTACAAAACCACTGTGAGACTGAAAACAGCAAGGAAAGCAGCAAGACAGTATTTCTCTTTCATTTTTCACTTCAACAGCTAAACACTGGCATGCTATAACTTAACAGTATGTAAGCTATTTATCCTTCTACAGTCCGTTATATGATTCAAAGTAAAGATTTAAAAACGTTTAGTAGGATTACTATAAATTATAAGGCAATGTAAGTACAAGCATAGTGATCAAAGAAAACTGTAAAACACATGCATTAAATATTTTTCCCTCAAAACTGTTACACTGCTAATAAATTGGTGGATCATTTAAAGACAAAAAAACTGCAAAAAGTTTTGCTATGTAACTAACTCAAATACAAACAAAAAGGTCCACAGCAAAAGGTGCAAACCCTGTAAGTTTAGAACTTCACAAAGATTTAGAACACAGGTAAGAAAAACTGTGTCAAAGGGCTAGGTAAAAAAGAACTTAATTTTACTGTTTTTAAGCAAAGTCAGGTCAGCAAAGAAAATGATCAAGTGAACGAGGCAACTATAAATTCTTTTACAGTATGCTTGACAATAACGATACAATATGAAGCGTTAGTAATATGACTGTGTGCTAATTCAAAATAAAGAATACTTGCAAGTGTTTGCATAGCACGGCTAAGCACAGAAAGGGATGCAAAATGTTGCAAGCCTCATATGTCTAACCCCACATCTTAGTAATACATATACTGGAATAAATGTATGTATTCCTTCATGTTGTCTGCTAGCACTAAAGCGCTAATAAATAAATAACCTACAGTCAGCATTTTCAAATGGCATTCCCGTGTCCCTTTAAAGCAGCAGTAGGAAAACGCGTTGTCGCACCACGGATTGCCGCCCGTCCAGTGCCGGCCCGGGGAGGTGAGGCAGCACAATCCGAGCGAACCCGAGGGGAGGGGAGCGCACCCCACCCCGCCTGGAGATGACCGCGATACGAACCTGGTGCCGCCAGAACCAAACTCCCCACCCAAATCCCACAGGGGCCGTCCCGGGGAGAGCGCCCGGCAGCCCGGACAGGGTCGCACCACGCCCCGCGGTCCGGGAGAAGGCAGCACTCGCACCCTCTCCCACTCAGTGAGCCCGGGCGCGGGCCGCCCCCGGCCCCACCCGGCTGCCACAGCCCTCGCTGCACAGGGCGAGGCCGAAGGAAGGCGCGTTCCCACCGGGCTGCAGCAGCGCCGGGCGCGGCTCGACCCCCTGCACACCTGTCCGCGGCTCCGCTCCGCTGTTCCTGCCCTGCGCCCGCCGCCCTCGGGCCCGCGCCCCTTCCGCCGCCGCACAAAGGCGCCGACAGCTGGCAGGCGGCTGCCGACGGCAGACGCCGAGGGTCAAACCACTTCCGAAGGTGTTGCGGAATGCGCGGAAATCTACGAGAACTGCGGAAGGACACGGCAATCTGTGCAGTCAAACACCCAATGCCCTACTCGTCCGCGGGAACAGGGCCGGCAATCGGAAAGGAATTAACACGGGGAACGAGCGCGAAGCGACGCGGGAACAGGCGCCACACCCCTCCCTGGAGAACAACGACACCCAGCATGCAGCGCACACCGCTGGATAGGCCTCGTCGCCGGCGCTCCTCGGGCGTGAGCGCGGCGCGGCCGCGCGTTGCATTATGGGAGCCGTAGTCTTCTGGAGTGGGGACACACTAGCTGCCCGCGCTCGGCGCCCTCAGGGCACCGGGAGCGAGCGCCGCCGCCTGCCGTGGAGTGCGCGCGCACCGATCCCTGCTTCGCTGATGGCGGGGGCGCGCGGCAAGCTCCCCTCACGGACGCCTCGGCAGCGGCCCGGGCCAGGGCAGAGCGGGCCGAGGCGGGATCCCTGTGCGGGACAGCGCCTTCGCCTCTGCTTTGGCTTCCGGGCAGTGAGGGACGATCCATGTTAGGCCGCTCCCGCAGCCGACCGTGAAAAGCAGTCGTGTCGATGCGGACGCTGATGGAACTGTATGGTTTTAACCGCAGGGCCCACGTGCGGCCGGTAGCCATAATCCCTTCAGTGACCTGGGGATAACGAGTATCAAAGCCCGATTCGATGGGAGCGTCAGGCCAGTGACAAAATGGCCACCGCTGATGGTACTCTGCGTGTCTGCCGGTGGCCTTGGGCCGCCCTGGCACACGGCGCTTCCCGTCATGAGCGCCGTGCAGGAGTGAAGTTACACAGCTCATTTTGATACCGCTCCAAACTGGTAGCAAGTGACTTTGCTGTTTCCCACTCGTCCTGAATAAATAAGTAATTGTCATTTGTATGCTGTGGAAACCTGTATCAAAGTCCTGTACCTGTTTTTGGTAACTGCTGGTCTTGTGCTACTGACTTCTATCTCAGTGAAGTGCTGGGTCTCCCAGCTTGCTGATCTGTCACAATTGCTTACCAAAGCAGAATTATAGGGAAGATTGCTGTAGTTCAAGTGGAGCGTGTGTTCACAACACCCTATGAAATGAAGCTTTTGGAGGCAATCACTATTAACTCCAGAGCAAGTTAAATTTTCTGCTGTTACAGAATTGGAATAATTTATTTGCAATAGCTGGATCTACGAATAGTTACGCTGGGTGAGTGTATTTTTGAAACTTGTCCTGACAAGCACTGGAAAAAGGCTTCATTTGCAGTCCAGCTTTATTGCATTCCTGTTAGGTATAATAAACTGAACAGGCTGGTTGGTACTTTGCTGGGAGAGCTGCTAGGAAAACTTCAGTTGCTGCAAGAATCAGTGTTGATTATTTACTCTACGGTAGCATTCCATGTGAGTCAGGGTTCATACTGTACCTTAAAAAGCTTAGAAAAAATCTCAGTTTAGATGGCTTCTGATAATTTAATAACCTTCATACATTTTGAAGGAATTTCTCTACTCTTTCCTGTTCCTACTAGATAGGCATATTTCTTTTCTGTCATGTCAAAATAAGGTGATAACAAATGATGGGTCCTTTCTGAGGTGAGAACCCTTCTGCAGTCTGGTAACCTTTGACACAACATATGCTAGTGAATGGTCCAGCACTTGAGAGCACTTCCCTGCCAAGCACTATAGAAAATAGGTTTACCAGCTGAAAAATTCCAAGTTCTCCTTCCTCAATGTGTTCTGCATATGGTGCTCTCAATTTTTTTCTATTACATGGTTAAGACAGGAGATAATGAGAGCTTAAGGGATACTGTAATTCACCAAAACCTGCACTAGTTCAAGTGGTTTTATGAGAGAGTTTGAGAACTGCCAAGAGATCAGATCAAAGGAACTGCTTTCAGATGTGTTCTGTACTAGGCTGTATTCTGCCCTCAGTTTGTGCACCTGTTTCCCACTGACCTTTATGGAAGTTTGTGTACTCATCAAAAGAGGAGAATACGTTTGAATATTTGTTAAGGTGGTAACAGATTCCTTTTGTATGGATTATGTTAGCATTACTAGCCAAAAAGATCAGAGGGTAAATAAGGAGACAGAAAGTGTGCACTTTTTTTTTTTCTACTTTAACTGTTAGCTCTAACAGTTAGATTTTAGTATTTTCACATTGTTATGAGCTTAGTTGAGTCACTGACTCACAGCATCAGTCAGATCTATTCAATAAAGACTGGGGCCATGGAGTCATTTTACTCAAAACAGAAATAGAATTAATTCCTTTTCTGGTTCTTTCATAAGAAACTTGCTAATGTGTTGGAAGAAGCCCTGAAAAATTACATGCATTCAGAGTGCATTTAAATTATAAAGCAAACACATACGCATCAATTTTTCATATAAAATTTTTCTCAGTATATCTCCTACTTCTTAGCTTAAATCTTTACTTTTAACGTAAGTTGCAAGGCAGTAGATAGTAGAAAATGCATTTATTGCTAGCAGAAGCCAAGCTCCATATTTACAAAGCACTTGAGCAGAAAGGAGAAGGCAAGATTTGACTCAATGGAAAGATGAATGCTAACATCCGTCAAGACCTGTGGTGATGGCACGTATGGCTAAAAGCATTTATTGAAGAAAAATTTGGATTTCTTGACTCTGAAAACCATGTGTCATGGGAAACATGGACACTTAGTTCTATACAAGTTCACACACACATATATATATACATATATTCTTTTGGAACAAATCTACCCATATAATTTGGTAGTTTTTGTTTTGTGTTACATATACAAGGCATGGTCTAATCTGTTAAATTTAATTTTTTATAGCAGTATGGCAAGAAATAAACAGCATTATTTTTGTGTATGCCTCTAATGCTAGCAAGCTCCAACATTTATAGACATGTTTGTAGGAGCAAAATATATTTACAGTTGGTTTTGAAGTCAGTGGAAGTGTGTGATATTCAAGCAATACTGTCATTAATCAGGAAAATTATTTTTAATTTCACTATAGTTATAGAGAATTCTCACTATTCAGTATACTAAAGATGGCTGCAATTCAGGAGTGATGTAAAACATCTGTTCTCTATGCTTAATTCATTGTATATGCCCACAGACAGGTACTGATCAGCTGTTGTGATATATTTATGACAACAATCATGAGTCCGGGAGGAAGTAAAAAATTCAGATCCATGAGATTTTGTAATTTTCTGGGTTTAATTTTTGTGTTTAGTAATAGATCTAGCATTTTGTAGCATTTCTTCCTCTGAGCCAAAAAATCTTGTTGCGAGTACATTAAAAAAATCATCTTAAAAGGAGCATTTCTCCAGCTCTTGTCCTTGCTCTGGAATTGTTGGGTCAAGTGACTTAAGTCATGTCTTTTTCACCTTGATATCACAGGAGGAAAAGCCGTGTTGTGCCCTGGGTAGTTTGTGTCACTGGTTACTAGGTTACAAACATATCTTTATTTTCTCTTAGTTGCTTAACGTGTCAAATTAACTATCCTGATTTCAATAGCAATATTCCTTACTGCTAAAGCTATGTGATTTGATATTTGAAAGGAAGCTGTTTGAGTGGAAGGCACCATATATAATTTGGAGTGTTATAAAAATCATATCTGCATGGAATAGTTAATAACTTTCTTCCTAACAAGGAAATCAACAACTGAATCATACCTATGTGGTTTCTGAGCTTTTCTTCCTGCCACATTTCTGAAGCTGACAGTTGCCCTTGTGACACAGGTGTGAAGTAAAGGTGACAAATACTATACAGAGTTTTACAGGAGTTAAATCAAGATCAGTCACAGAAATTCAGTTGATGGTTATAAATTGCCCTTCCATCTCTTAGTCCCATGATCAATTCAGAAGAACATACAAGTTTTCTTAAATATCAAACAGTATTTAGAAGTAAGCATTTTAAATGAAGGCAAGCTCTAAATTTGTGAAGTTAAAACGTGACCTCCGTAGGGTGGAAATTTTTATGGGCTGTTGTTTGAACTCCTGATACGCACTAAAGCAAATTTGATGTTTATTTCCATTGGGAAGGCAAACTACATTTTGTAGAAAAGGATCAAAAGCATCAGAGTGGATATGGTATGTTAATAATAGGAGGTGGGACAGTGAGGGTAGAAGAACTGATGGGACACTTACGGTTCAGAGAATTCAGCACTTTTCATTTATGCTGGAAAAAATGTAAATTATGTCACCTTCGCCTCCTAGTGCAAAGTTATCAGACAGACAATCACTAAGTGATACTGCTGACATTAAATGGCTGGAATGTTATATATGTCTATTTATTTCTTTTGGAAATCTTACAATGCCCTATTGCAAATGAAACAAAAATCCACATATAATGGTGTTAGAAACAAAGGTTTGTCTGTAGTTTCAATGCCGGATTATTGTTCTATCTCAAAGCTAATTGAAATCCAAGATGTTTGTATCAAAGCTGTAATGAGACACTGACAAATGCCTTTCTGCCCCAGTGGAAATGTAATCTTTCTATTGAACATTTTGTCCTGGTAAATTCCATCTGCAATAGGCACAGGCATTTTGCATTTGAATCAAGAAGGTCACTCCTTTGGATCAGATGATATAGTGTACACTCCACTTGCCTTTACATGAAATTGATCCTTTACTGCATCGAACATAAGACTGTGCATTTTTTACACCTAATTATCTTATTGTTTCATCTAAATGAATTTGGAATGCTAACACTATCATTCCTTTTTGATCTTTGCACATGTCAGTGAGAAAATTCTCTGAAAAGCCATATTCCTGAGACAGGAATACTTTAAAAATATTCAGTTGCATTTCTTTGCTAAATAAACCAGAATAAAATCAGTGTTTCATTTATTGATAGAATTGAATCTTTTATAGCATTTTCCTCACTTTTGCAGCAGTAACACAATAGTTCTACTTGTAATTACTCAAATTATATTATGGTTTGAGTAATCTTCTTAGTACCTAGTAACTAAACTACATATTCAACATTTTGGTTGTTTCACTCATAAATAATGCCACTGACTTCAGTGAAGAGAGGCACCATAAAACTGTATGGCAATTGCACTATGTTCACTCTTCAGTGTTAAAACTTCTATTACCTTTGGAAATGTGACTTTTTTTTTTCATATAAAGTAAATTGTACTGAGTGCATGTACAAAAGTGTGTAGATTATTTTTACAAAAACAAAGGGAAGAAATCTCTAGCTATGGAAGGGCTACTATGAAATGCATACATAGCAGCTAGGTCTCTGCAGGTTTGAACCTGTTCTTGTTTAAATCAATGGAAATTTCACTGCTGACTGCAGTAAATGCTGCATCAAGACCCCAGCCCTTTTTCAAAAATCAATTAGAGGCGTTCTTAATATGCTTTCATGCCTTTGAAAATCTTTCTCTAAATTTTGGATGGAAACCAATCAATTAGACCTTAGAGTTCATTTTATTAAAATAAATCCCACAATATTATGCAAAATTAAATACAATGCTTAAATTTACTGGCTTTTATTTATCCAGAAAGATTAAGCAATATCTGAGATTGTCAAACTACCTTGTTTTATTTGCTAGAACATGTAGGACTCAACAGAATGCTGATGTGACTCTGTGTGTTTTGAATTGTTTCTGCTCTGCAAAGAACAGTGCTGGTACTAGGAAATTGAGCAATGAGAAATTGCTCTGTCAGGACATGGACTAAAATTAATTTTAAATAGACTTTTTATGTGATACTATAGCAACTAGAAATTTTGATTTAGTGTCTGCTAAGAAAATGTTGGAAGATGCTTTTAGAATTTTCTTAACCAACTAAAGTTCAGTAATAGTGAATACCAAAAATATAATTATTAAGGAAAATTAAACAGTATTTAGCATAAAAAGACTGTGGCTTGTTCTGATTCATATTTATTTTGAATTTCTCATTGTTCACAGGAGATCCAGTGATGGCTGAAGAGTACATGACACAAGCTGACAGGTGGTACAGCATAAGATTTGCATGAAGCTAATTTTTCCATTTCTCCCATCTTCACCTGCTGTCATTCAGGTGCCGTAACCTGTTTCCTTAAACTGCATTATTGTTAAATGTGTATATATCTATATCACCATGAGGTCATAACATGTTGTGTGCTTCACTGTGCTCTATTTACCTAGACCATATTCTTTTGAAATCTTAGCTAGTTATACTGCTTTTATAGATTTAAAATTACAGCATTAACATCTATTTTGTGTTTTGTAATTTGTAATTAAGCTGTATTTTACCTAGATATGAGACAGCATATTTATTATTACAATTATTATATAAACTGTATATTATATGTAATGTAGGTAACATAGCAATACATGCATATAGTATGCATGTTACCTTATGCATAGTTCTTATAGTAAGGATATTGAGGTTGTTATTCATTTTATTTGATAAATTCAAATACTGAGTCAAGACAAAAGATGCTCTAAATACCTTAGAGCTGTTACAAAACCAGAGAGAAGATAAACTTCGGGAGAAATTTCAAAACAAAAAAAATTAAAAATTGTGTTTGAGGCACTTACTATATCTTATTTACTTATAATTAGGAGGGAAAAGATTTAAAAAAGAATAAAAATAAGGAACTACTGCATTTGAGAAGTATTTAATGAAACCAGCTGTATCTGTATATACTTGAAAATGTGATCCTCACAAACTCCTGAGTGGTTCTCTTCAAACTAAAACTGGAAAAAATGTGACAGCCTGAGAACAAGCATGGTAAGTATTGGTCTAGAGATAATTGCTTTGAAAAGTTATTTTAAGCTGATGAGAAGTTCATAAAAGAAAAGTGCCATTTCAACCAAATAAGTGTAATAATATCAGCTAATGCGGAAACACAGTCTGGGAAGAAAAAATAAGCATGGAATGGCCAGTGTGGAAGACAGAAATGTATCCAAGTGAGTGAGCATCAAATGGAGGATTATCCCTACTTGTGGAGAACCCATTCCAGCAAGAAATTGAACCATGGACTACTGCATCTCAAATTTGTAGGACTCCCTAGAGAGCTAAAAGGGACTGCAGGTTTTATCATCAGTATGCCAAAGATCTCTGCTCTGTACTGTAGTGCTCAAAAGTAAGTGTTCCCCAGATTTCCATTTTTAAAGGACTTCTTTCAGAATACTGATCAAACCTTGGTGTTCTGAGTTTTTAAAGGTACAGTGAGGTTCTCTTTGGTGTTGTTTTGCACGTGAATGCAAGAAAGAAGTTCTGATTAAGGTTCTAAAATAAGAGCAAAAATGTTTTTATGTTCTGAAATAGCTTGAAAGGTAAACAGAATGTTACCAAGTGTGCAGGCTAACCACAGAAAAATAGAGAGGATAAGCATTTAAAGAGAAATATTTTATTCCATATTTAGCTTGAAGTGAAAAGAGACTGTGCCAAGCAAATAACAGACAGGTGTGCAAAACTAGGTGACAGGAGACTGGGGAAGTGTGCAGGATGAAGCTTCTGAGACTGCTGAATAAAGATGTTAGGTATAAATTGGAACTGATTTTGTACTGAAGGGTCTGCCAAAACCATGATGCTAGAATATATTGATGCAGGAACATCCTACATATATTGCATTTATCTCAAACAACTTCTAGAACATCATGCTAGACCAAACAACTGTTTTTTACTAGGATGCCTGTTTTGTTTGGAAAAGGATTGCATATGAGATTCTGTCTGTGAACTCGAGGTAATGTGATCTGTAGAATCAATATTACAAAAGGCTTCACAATTTTACTGGATTTTTGGAACTTCGTGTTTTGTATTTTTCCTGCCGCACATTCAGATGGAAGGCTTACTACAGTGTGTTAGACTTCTCATATCATCAGGAAACCTGTGACACATTTTAAAATTTATTTTAGAAACACAGCGACTCAATTCTTTCTTAAACACTGTTCACTGATGCATTGTGCAAGGTTTCTTAACTTGATTTTGATTTGATCCTGTGTACAGCTGCATAAAGATAGTGGATTAGGGTTTACCATACACAAAACTATTCTGAAGAATCAAGAGATTTTCACAGAATCTGCCAGCAACCAGAACTTTGCAGCCAAGTCCAGTTAAGATATGGTTAAATACTTTTTGCCAACCTTGAATAAAAAATTACTGTTGTAAAACTGACAACAGCTAAGAAACATAAGCATGTATATAAGTCAATGTAAACTAATTGGATGAGCTCTCTGTCATCAACTTCAATGTGATTTGGTTGCATATCCAGAAAGGAAGCTCATATTTATGAAAGCTAGATTTCAAGTGACCTTGTAATGAATTGAAGCACATCTCTGCCAGTGCTTATTGACCTAGTGAAACATAAAAGATTTTTCATTTTGTTTATTTTATAATAAATGGCTGCATGGGTATGATAACACAGTATAAACAGCATTGACTTGTGGAATGTTAAGCACACTTTCTAGGTAAGATTTTTCATTATTTCAAGCAACAAAGAAGTATTCATAATTTTATCTTTGGGTGGATTTACAGTCACTTCTACTACAGAAATGTAGGCTTGATCCCCTTAGACCTTCAGTGATAGAATTCAGTTGAAGTCAATATTTTGGATCTTTTCTGCCATCCTCTCTTCTCATTATGTTTATATTACTGGCATAAATAGGGGCTGTAGTAAGGAACAAAGAATTTATGGTACAATGAGCTATACAAATTAAAAAGAAAAAAAATGTTCTTCACTGACTCATTCTATAATCCATGTATAAAATAGGTTGGACAGAGATAGACAGCTTAGTCTCAAGCTTAGTATTTAAAAAAACCCAAGACAGTATTGGCTGGTATGATTGTGAATTCAGTGTATCAGTGAAGCACTGTCAAATTTTGGTAAGCACCACAGAACAAGACAGTTTTAAGGGAAGAGCTCTGGAGAGCTGGTGAAACGGGATCCCAACAGCTTAGACATCTGCTTAGGGGGCTCCATTAATAAGGAAGATGTCTGTTTTTCTGCATGAAATCCAGTTTTCACTTTTTTTTTTTTTTTTCAGATTTTGCAGGAAAGCACCACATTTCCACCTAGTTTCCACTGATACTGTGTATGTATAGTTGCATACACTGTTTCCTTTTCATTGGCACTTTCTACTTTCCTCTCAGAAGGTCTCTTCTGGTTATATTGCCAGTTGGTTGCTTTAAAAAAATCTCATTGGACAGGTTTCTGTGTTGGGTCAGAATAGGATATGATGTTTTGTCTTTCTAATGAATCTGATGACTCATGTTCATAATGTCACCTCCCTGACTTGTGGTGCAAGCTTGGAAAAGAATTGAGTCAAAGAAGTGCTGTCAGCTGCTGGTAGTTTTGTCCCACTCCTGCACTTAAATGTACAAATCAATGAAATGGCTAAAAGAACTACTGGAAAGAAGATAACCTGATATTCTGTTGGGAAAGTCAGTTTTATTCCAAATCTTTACAAAACTAAAAATACTTTATTCTTCAGATGAAATTGTGAAAATTTGTGTGCACATCTATTCCAAAGAAGTCCTAAAGCCACCTTTATCATGTATAGGATGGTTTTATATTGTATTCTGTAGGAATAAATGTGAACTTGCTCTGTCTCAGCACTGAGCCTGCTGGACCCTGTTTGAACACAGTGAACATGGTAATAGTTTGAGCTAGCAGTGACAAGCCCAAGGCTGGGCTATTAAAGTTGGTTATAACCCTGTGGAAGGGCATACAGTGAAGCTCTGTGTAGTGAATTTTGTGATGTAGGTTCTTTAATTTTTGGGCAGAAGAATGAGCAGTCTATCTGCTTGATATGCAGACTCCACATTTAGCTTCATAAAAGGATAACGAGTCATAATTTTGAGTATCTATATAGAAGGAAAACAGCTAGTAGTAGAGGATCCTTTTGTTACAAGATAAAAGCATAAAATCCAATGATTAAAAATGGAAGGTAGATTAATATATTTGTTATGTACTTCAGAAATTGTATTAATTATAGTTTGGAACAATATATCTAGAGTAAGAGGAATATTCTATCTATTCTATCTATTCTATCTATTCTATCTATTCTATCTAAATTCTTTAATTGCCATTTTTTTGGTATGCTTATGCATAATTTCTAAACTGCTGTGGGAGTTATTGACTAAGACCTATGATTTTGGATTTGAAGCAGATCAGAATTGTTCACAGAGGCAGCACATTACACTCTCTGATCTTCCTTGTAGGACTTCCTGCTCTGAATTTCATCATTAGAAATCTCATTAGTCAACCACGGGAAATAGGGAGGGGAGAAATAAGACACTTCTTGTTCCCTCCTCATGTAAGAGAAATTAAAGCCAAATGTGACATAGCAGGAGATAGTAAAAAAAATTGGAGTCTTTGAAACAAGGAAACTCTATGTCAACACTCCTCTGGAAAAGCAGGGGAGCAAAATGTAAACCCCAAACCAAGTCTCAATTTGTCATGATTTTCAAAGAAAATAAATTCTTCTTGAAGGTAGATAGATGATAATGAGTATAGCATAGCCCTCATGGTAATATTGTGGTTACAAATCAGGTTATTAGGTTTCTCTTCAAATTAATTCTGTATTCAGAGGAGTCTCAATAGATTGCTGGGTTCACTGAGACTTTGGGTGCTCAGACAAACTTCTAAACTCCAGGAAGCTTGTCCATATACCCCAGATTTGAGGCTTTACTAAAATTTCTATTCAAGAAACACTGATATTAGATGTAATCTTTAGCAAATGCAAAAATGCTGAGCAATTATTATCAGTGGCCCTAAGAGGACACTTTATTTCAAGAAATGCCTTTTGAGGATTTGCAGATGATAACTGAATATCTCAAATATGCTATTTTCTAGAAGGAAAACCAGCACTGCATCAGGCATGACTTAATTAATGGGATCAGTTATTCCTAATAATTGAATTTCATGAGATAACTATAAATTTGTAATAAAAAATACAAAACCTTAAAATCTGTTGTTGTAGTTAGAAAATCTGATTTAAATGTCAGAATAAACTGTTGTTTATGTAACTAACCAAAGGAAAAGGGAACAAAATTAATTCTTACCCATTTTTCTATTAAACACATCTAGTTCAGGAACTCCAGAGTATTTAACTCAGTAATATGATACTGTCTTCCAGTTATTGAATTTGAACTTTTAGACCAAGTACATAATATTTCTTTTGCATTCAATTATGGTATTAAATCTTATTTATTAGGTGTATATTTATTTAATTAGAAAAATTATTGAAATAAATTAAATTACCTGTTAATTATTGCATTTGAAAACCTATACCATCTCAGTGACAAAATCCCTCTAACTGCCTTCTGCCCTCAGTATTTATTGTGTGCTTACTATGGAGTCATTCCTTGCTTGGGAAGTTCCCTGCATTTTGATGCAAACTTTTTCCAGTATCTCAAAAAATTGCATTTTCCATGGGCACTGCAGGTTAACAGAAGACAACTGTCTGCCAACTGGCTGTAAATGATTTCAAGTTGCAGAAGTCTGCCTTATAAGCAAAAATCTTTACCTTTTTAAATGTCTAGAGAATGTAATTAAAAACTGAAGGACGTGCAAAAGACTATACAGACAATGAATTGCTAAAATAATTGTAATAATGCACAGTTTTATAGTCACCCTTTTCTCTCTGCTGAAGCATCCTGTGTAGAAAGCAAATATCTGCCTGACAGATTCTGATGAGAGTTTTTGTTAATTACACTTATGTTACAAAGGGCACTATGTCACCTCTATACAAAAACAGTATATTGCTTCCATTATGGTTGGACATTTGCATGAAACCACAAATAGTTTCCTTGCTTATCTGTGTTCCTGGCTTGAGACCAGTAGCTTTCTTGCCTGTTATTAGTTGCAGAATAATCTAAAATAGAGGATGAACAAAATAATTGACCAAGAGTATAGCTTCAGATATTGTTGTCTATGTGCCCCACTCTGTCTTTCTCTTTTCTGCCTCTCCCTAGGGGAAAAGCAGTTATCTTCCTTATGCTAAATCCAGTTCCTATCCACAGCAATAATGTAAATCTTGGCATCAGTCTCTCAGCAGAATAAAAGTCAAATCAGCAGGAAGCTTCCACATAAGAGCAACAGGCAGCTCCAGGAGGAGGGCAAAAAACTACAAGAAAAAAATCTTTTCAAACTCTTCCATTTATTTTCTTTCAACAATAAAGGGTTCTACTCATTAGAAACCCTCAGGTTTTCTTGTATTTTTAAAGATAATATGCCTTCAAAGAATAACAACTCATTATTCAGCCAGCCTTTCAAAGCCTTTTATTTCAAAGCTCCTTTCTGAATAAACAAATCTATAAAGAAAACAAATTGAAGTTTCTGCTTTTCCTAGTGTTTTACATAGATGCTACACAAGCTGTCTTCTCTCAAAATGAGTCAGACCTGAAATTACAAAGTAACCAAAAATTGTCGGATGTAGCTGGTAGAATTCATTCAATGTATTTTACCTACAGACTGGCTCTAAAGCCACAAGAATATTTTTAATTGAAAATTCAAAACTTTAGATCAAAACCCCAAGGTGTTTTTTATTACTGTTATTATTTGCTTAAGGATGTTTTAAATGTTTAGAGATAGGCAAAGGAAGACTAAGTGTAAAAAAATAACAATCATAGTCACAGTGACAACGTAATAAAACTGAAAGTATGGTTTGTGATATAATTTGAATTTGTACTTCTTGGACTGATGTACAACATGTCTTTGTATCCATTTATTACATTCTGTAAGAGTTTACTTCAGAGTGAATTAGTCCTTTAAGGCATTAGGAGGAACTGTCTTACTCAGACTAAAGCAAGTTACCCTCCCCAGGATGAGAGATTGATTAGATTTTAAACCAGAGAAAACATACTGAGAAATGTAAAGATTTTGTTGCTAGAGAAGAGGTTCAGGGAATACAAAGGTAGGAGCAAAATGTCCCCAGAAGAACTGAAGAAATGAGTTTGGAATAAGAAGGAAATGTTAATTAGTGAATGTAGCACCTGTACCTCAGTGGCTTGGAAAGCATAATGTTAGAAAGTGCAAAATAATACAATTTGTAGGAAAATGTGGAGAAATATGTGAACTCTCACAGGATTGTAGTCACCTCTTCACTTAAGAAGACCAAGGCATTGCTGTGACAAGCTCAAACCATGTATGGATTCCTTGATAGAGTTTCCTATAGTTAGTACCTGAATTACAATTGAAAATATAAAAGAGGTTCAAACAGAGTACACAAGACTCCATGATGGCTGACATAGGCTTACAAAGGAAGAAATCAAAAGAAGCACTCCGTGTGATTCTGTGCCATAATATTTGACTTCATATTAAAAGCAGTGTTAAATGGAGTACATGTGCAGTCAGAGACTGGAGTAACAGGGAACTCTCCTGTCCCTGAAGTTAGCTAAAAACTGTGGAAGCAATTCTTACTTAAAGATACCTTTTTTTTTTCCAAAATGAAGTAATTCTGTGGAGGGGATTTGAACAGCTGTTGAATGTGGGAATTTCTGACCGCCTGTATTGTCTGTGAATTTCCTTTCATTTATTTGAGGAGAGGAGAGCAGTGCTTAGGTCCATATGCAAACTCGTTCACTCAAATAGTGCTTGTGGTTATACAGTTGCAGTCTCATGGATAGGCAAATTCTTCCCAGGCTTTTGCAGTGCCATCATCAGGTTCCTGCTGCTTCATAGCAGAGAAGAGTTCATCCAAATCCATGTATAACAGTGCCTTCTTTTCAGAGCTGCAGACTTTTATTCCAGTCACCAGCTGCATAATTGTCTGTACAGACCAAAGAGCTAGGAAAGTTTCTACTGCAGCGTTTTGAGATCTGCTGCAGTTGTGTTTCGCTAGGCTCTTGCAACTTCTGCTTAAAGTCTGCAATAAAGTGAGGACAAGATTTATCTCTGATCTCAGATTGCTGCAGATTTTTTAAAAAGCATACTTTTCTACATGGAAATGGATGTTTCATGCTGCTGCTCTTGTTAGGTATGGAGACCTGTGAAATGATGGTATCATTCAGTATAATAGGAAATGAAGAAAAAATAGGTGTTTTATTGTTGTTGAGTAACTGTCTGGTAAACATCTTTGTTCACTCGATGCACCTCATATGTTATTTGTAGATTATAACTAAAATGTAATTTTAAGGCTTTTTAAGGAAAGTATTTCCATAAAACAATATGAAGAGAAGGAATAGTTATAAATGGGGAAGCCACTGTCTGTATACAGCAAATACTTCATGAAGACCTATCTACCCAGTTCAGAGTACAGGCTGAACATGTAAAGAAGATTGCTGGCAGGGTGCAATGAGGAATGGCTGGCAGCAGGGCAGGCATGAATTGCATGAAATGGCAACCAGGTTCAGCTGCTGAAGCAGGTTGATAGTTATGCTGGAAAGCCAATCCACAGGTCATAACCCGACCTACTGAGGGTCAGAGTCCTGTGGTCACTAGGCAGGTCCACGGTGATGGGGCCAGGCAGAAATCAGGCTAGGAAGTCAGGTCCAAGGGGATGCAAGAACTGGAACACCCAGGTGGAGCAGGATTAAAGGCCTTGGACTCATGAGCAGGAGTGTGGGGGTTGAGGCTCCCAGGTGAGGCTGGTCAGGGCCATTAAGGCTTATTATTGTGTTCAGGGTCATTATTACCCATTGGCAGTCTTGCATTTGAAATAGACTAAAATGATTACAGAGGCTGTGCCTTACTGAACTTTTGTTCAAATTCCTCATTACAGATGCAGTAATCACAGCAATGAACAGTCATGCAAATTTTCTTGTATTTTTAATCTCATTCTCTACATCTGATCAGAAACAGGAGCCAGACAGTATTAGTGCTCCTATTCCCACAGTGATGTATGAGCTATTCCTTAACTGCAAGAGCAATTGCTGTTTTTAACAAAAAGATCAAGCATTCAAACGGAATTGCTAGGGTATTTTAAACTAGTATTTCTACCAGATCCAATAGTCATAACAATAATGAGAGCAGTGTCCTGGAGAACCAGAATGACATGAATTTTGCCACTTTGTTGACCTAAACAAGAATAGCAAACTTTGTGAAAAACCACAATGACTTGTCTACATCAGTACTAGTTAGCCATAGAAGACAAAATAACTTCCAGTGTAGACTGAGAAAAGGATAAGCAAGTAAGATCAAGCAAAAGGACTAGCATACCATATAAAAAATAGCTTTCAGTAGTACTGAAACTAGTCTGTTCACTGGAATAGATCAGAAAACATCATCAGAAAGCAAGCCAGTATCCACAAAGAGATTAAATTAAGAACAGAAGCTGTTAGCATGTATCAGATGGCAGAAGTGTACTTTTTTGTTATTTGAAATTGGCACTCATGTTTACTTTTTCAGGATCAATTTTTTAATTTTTTTTGACTGCAAGGTCAAATGGTAAAAGTACTGGAAGTTCCTGTTTGTTTCGTAATTCTTGCTACTTTCATATCTTGTATATGAACTTATCCCTTTGCTTTTCTGTTCTTATTGTTGTGTCTTTTAACTAAGCTTGTATTTACAGAAAAGTTACAAACAGAAGTTTGAGGTGGAGCACAATAAAGAATTATTTCCAACATCAGGGATGAAGAAATACTGTATTCTGAGTGGGCCCCTTAAAAGAAAAGAGAAGTGAATATATAAATTCTGACATTGCTGTGTGTTTTTTGACCTCTAACCTTGTGATTTTGTTTTGAGGCAGATGACTCATCATATTGTGTCACCTAAAAGTAAGGCTGATCTAGCATCTGCCAAAGGCCGTTTTGGTAGTGCTTGCCATCTAGTGGATTACTGCTTATATACACATATGAGCAGGTTCATCTGCCACAAAAATATTTGACCGTCACACTATTAATCACACTAATATTTAATTATATCCTGCAGAATTTGAGTACTACTCAATGGATTTTTTATTTTGTTGGAATGAAATGCTTGTGAAAATTGAACTACAAATTGCAAACATTTTCAAAACTTTTATCCATTTTCTGACAGCTGTATTTGTAACTATGACATCACTTGGTGACCAGCAAAATATGGAATTTGAGAGCCAATGAGTAGTCAGTGTCTGTGGCCGTGGACTCAGCTGTAAACTCAAGCCCCATGCTAACATATGTTGGCTGAGGCTCTAAGATGAGTACATTTGGTGAACATAACTGAGCTTGTTGAAATTTATACCCATTGTTTCTGCTTCTTCTGTAAGAGTTAGCTAGGGCCCTGTCATTTTTTTAGATTTCAGGTTTGTATACAGTAGTAACTGTATTTTCTGAACATTATCTCTTCTCTTCTTCTAGCTGAATTGCCTGGAATGGTTGTCATCCGTTTTTTTGACCTGGACTTGAATTTCTACCTGACTAATAGTTTACCCCTCATTTCTGCCCACTAGTCTTACAGAGATCACACGTGTTGCTCATACCGTAACACAATGCAAATATCTGTACTGTAAGTTAAAAGAGTTCCATCAACTACTTACAAAAACCATTTTTCCACACAAATGTAGTCCTCCTGCCAAAATTTGAGTCCCCTCTTTCTATTTTGAATACAATTGAGCTTTTACTGAATTTTTTAATAATCACCATATTTTAAAAACATGGACTATTTTACCAGAATTTTCCCCAACACAGGGGAACAGTTCCCCTACAGGCAACAGTTAAGGGAAGTTATCAGCAACACGGAATTGTCAGGTTTGGATGCAACAGGTTTTCTTCTACGTTGATGTTTGTAATAGTATTTTTTATTATTCCATGATGATGAAAATGTTGGAAAATTTTAGCCAACAACTATATGGTATTCACAAATAATCAATTTATGCTGCACACTTTCAGAAGAATTTCCAATTAAACTTACTAAACTCAAGAATACTTTAATTCTTAGTTGTTACCAATACATTCATATAGATCATTTTACTTTTATAGAATTTTATGATCATTAACCTATTTATGAGTAACTTGATATGCAGATGTTGAATTGGCTAAGATTCCATGGGGTCTGTGCTTAGTCTGGCTGTTACTTATCTGAGGGTATTTCAATCTTACAGTGCATTATGTTACTATTATATATCAGAATTCCTGATCCTCCCATATTTGCGATTGCATTCTCATGACAGGATAGTTTTGGTTTGTTTTTTTCCTCCCTCTAACAACTGCTGTGAGGACTTTCTGTTATGATCAGAAGGTGAAACAGGAATTGTTTATACAGTGAATTCCTTCACTTTCCATTAAATACTAATTATGTTCCTAAGACTATGAAGTACATAAATTTCATCATAAAGATCATCATAAATAGTTGAAATTAAGACATATTCAAGAAACTTTGTACAACTGTCCTCCTTTTTTCAAAAAGTAATTTAGGAATAATTTGATCTTTATCCAAATTTAGAAAGTTATATTTTAGTACCATAATGAAAATCTGTACTCAGTAGTATCACAAGCTCAAAAAATCATTTTTATTAATATATAAAAAAAGAATAAGGAAAACAGACATTATAATTAAATATTTGCTCTCATCTACAAATGAATACCTTGGATAATAAAATAATTTTTTTAGTTCTTGTGAACAGTTAAAAACAGAGGAAGGAATTTTCTGAAAGAAAAGCAAAAGAGAGAGACTTCTGAAATAGAAAATATTTGGCAATATCTCTTAGTCACTCAATAAAATACCATGTAAACAAGTAATCCATATTTACATTATCATATGCAATATTCTTGGTTACACATGTAATTACATTCAGTTTTAGAATCTAATTTGTGCCATCATTTCTCAGTTTCATTAATGTTGGAAAAAGCACTCTTCTGCTTCTGTGCATAGTACTGCATGACAGCATGTAAATATAGTATTTTTTTCCTAGGCATCTTAAAAAGTGAGCACTTTCAGTGTTAGGTTTTGTAACTTCCTGGTTTTTTATAGGAATCCAAACCTGGAATGTAAGCTCTACAATCATGTTCCTGTAAAAACAACCATGTAGATGATTTCCAAACATGCAGAAAAATCTCCATGAAAAATCTAGAGTTCTACCTTCCATTTGTACCTCTGAAAATACATTTTTTTCATTTCCTATGTTGCTACTGTATTTATGTTACCCATAAACACAGGTAAGAAAATTTGCATGAAAGGAAAGTTAACAGAAGGCCACTTTGAGGAGCACGTTTAGGACTATTACTCTCCAAACACCTGTGTATTTTTATTTAGCATTGAACTAACCTCATTTTTTGGCAAGGATACTTAGAGGCTTTTTAAATCAATTTAGAATTAAGCCAAAAATCTATAGTGTGTTTTGTCAGTTTTAAATTGCACACACCAAGGTTGATCAAGGTTTAGGAGCTCACAGCTACTGCATCTCATGGGGACTTTCCAAAGATCAGCAGCCAGAATCCTGCACAGTTCATGTACATGAGATATCACTGATTATAAATTCCCCAAATGAAATCTTCCAGCTTTTGCTGAGTTCTGCTATCATGTTTAACCTCTAAGTTAAAAACCAAAATTTTGTTCTGGGAGGCTCCCCTCAAAATGTTGCTAATCCTTGATTTTTAGTTAGTTTTATATCACAGAATCACAGAATGGTCAGAATTGGAAGGGACCCAGAAGGATCATTGAGTCCAACCCTTAAGCAAATGGCCCATATGGGGTTTGAACCCAACAACCTTGATGTTACTCATACCTTCCTCTTCATGAGAATAGAGAAGTAAAGAAATGCAACCATTCTTTTTTCAAGTAGCATTCCCCTTGAACAGTACATGGAATACCATGGAAACCAGAAGGCATGCTGGTTATTACAGCTTAACTTTAACAGCATATAGAACCAACCACCTAAAAGCTGTTCATTTCAGTACATTCAACTCAGTGCTGTAACAAAAGAAGTCATAGATTTTGTGTTTTTTCCAGTACACTGTACAGTTACTTTCTTCCAGAGCAATCCCTAGACAACTGACTACCTTCCATATAAACATACTTTTATTATGTAACCTAGTACTATGCAAGGATTGAGTAAGCTCATTTTCACAGATGGATGAGACACAGTAACAGGCCAATACATAATTTAAAATGCTGTTGCCTGTGTGAGTGCAGTATAGAAAGCTGCAGAGTAAATTACTGCAAGTGATTCTGCATTTATTCACTTCCCCTGTCATGCTTCACTGTTTGATTCATTGCACATCGTGGGACTGGAGGAATGCTCACAGTATAGTTTAGTAGTTTAGGTTAGTGTTCCGTCTGTCATACCTGAATTGTACATTAAAAGCAGGTATTTTCTACAGTGGAAAAATACACCAATGTGAGTTTGGTCCCAGTCATCCACAAACCCGTAAGTGAAAACATAGAATTCTGGGATGTAGTCCTTGAGTACCAAATGGTACAGCAGGAAAGTTTTAAAAATATTTTATTATGCTAACTTTCTGTACTGCATTCACCAAATAATAAAATACTATTACAAATCAAAGAACAGGAACTGAGGTACTTTTTGTCAGAAAAGACCCAAAATTATTCATGTCCAAAATAGCTTTTACTAACACACAATGAACTACAAAAATGGCACATTTGTTGAAGGGTAATGTATTAAAACGTTTTTAAAAGCTGAAGTAGATAAAAAATTATGTAGTATTTAAAAAATAGGAAATTATTTGCTGCCTGAAACTATCTCTATTCCAACATGAACAGTAGTAAATTTGTATTTGTAGTGGGCTCTGCAGCTTTTATAAGAGATAATAGAATGGCTCATCATTTTGGGCATGTGCAGTCCAAATAATCTACTATAATTATTCTTCCATAGTAATAAAAGTATAAATATTGTTTGTATCTGCGAAATTAATGAATGAGCATAATACATTAATACTTCAGTTACTAGAAAGAGCTATAAAAGTAAAGTGCCAGTAGGGACTCTTCATTATTTAGAGAAAATTGCATTATTTAAAACTGTAATTTCAAATTTAAAAGTTGTATGGGTTGCTTATGGACTAAAGCATGTCTTCATGCCTATGATAATAATGCTTTTGATCTCAGGGTGGATATACCCGAATTGGCTTTCAGTTAACAGGTAGCATTTTATTAAAACAGCAAAGCTCACCTGTGTCTTGGAGAAAGTATTTCTCACTTAAAGCTATTTTTTTTTCTGTGAGACTGATGGCAGATTTTCTGATTTTTAACCTCCTAATTTCTAGTCTAGTATCATAAATCAACAGAACTGTGCAATCAAATAAAGATACTAAAATGCTGCCGATGGGGATAAAAGGAAGACTTAAGTTAAGCAATACATTTTTTTAAGTGTGTTTCTATAGCTTTTCAAATAAGACAAATTCTGCATTTGAATGTCTTAACATTCCTTATATTTTGTAATAATTGCACATAATTCAAAGCCAAATATTGTCTGTATACAATATATTTGGTAGAATTTTCTAAAAGGTCAACAGATACATTCTGATTTAAAAAAAAAAGACCAAAAACCCCCAGAAGTTTCTAAAGGAAATATAACATTTTATGAAGATATCAAGCAAACTTTTCTTTTTTTAATTAAAAATTTTAGAATAAACATTTTTATGAAGCAGCTCTGTAAAGTGCGGCATGACCTCAAACCCCATAGAACACAGCAGCTGGTGAGGGGGTTAATCAGCTAGAGAAATCAGAGCTTTAAAAAAAGTGAACATTACCAGAAAATTTATGTGTGACTAACTAAATTATTCTGTCTATATAGAGACATGTATACTTCATGACTGATTCATAATCTGCAAAATCACTCAAGAGCAAAATTTAGTCTCAATCTTCTTAAATTTTTCATGACTGTAAGAGATATAAGCATTAAATTAAGAAGTGATATGAAAGACAGTTTCCAGTTATGTGATTTTCCCATTATGCAATGTCATTCATGCTCTTGTTTTTTTTAAACAAGGCATGGACTAGTCATGGACCAATAAAATATGTTTGGGACTTACAGGAATTTAAATCCATATGCAGAAAACTTGAGTATCTTTCAGCAAGTCGTACTAAAAATGAACCCCCAACCTACTTGCATATCAATATAACTACATTAGAAAGACCCTCACCAGGGGGAATTTGGAGGTATAATAGTACTTTTATTCTGTGTATTTTCTTTACATAGTTGATCTTTGTCCTGCTTCATCAAATTTGATGTTTTGTTTTCTGGCTGCTTCAGTATTGCTCCTCAGATCAGATTTATCTGCATTACTACTGTCTGTCATTGTGGATTCTACTTCTGTGCCTTCAGCAGTTGCTCCAATGGGCCTCAGAATTTTAGCATTCTCTGCTGGGGGACGCTTCCAGTGGGGCCTGCTTGCCATCCACAAAATAAGTGAACCAAATATGACAAGCAAAATACCAAGACAGTTGACCAAAGTTGCTTCTGGTGGGGATGCACTGTATGCAGGATTTTTCCTTTGAAAGGGGAAAAGGAAAGAAGAGGTCAGAAAAGATTGTTTTAAAGACAACCCTGGTCTAAAAACAGCAGTCTCCTGCTAGGTAGGTCTTTTTAATACAAACAAAACAAACCAGTGTCCCAATACTGGATGCTTATTATTCTGGGCAAATGGAAGTATATTTGCAATGAATAACCTTAATAAACAAGTGGAAACAAATACTTACAATGCAAATATAAGCTTTTCTGTGATTCCCATGAGAGCTGTTGCAATCACTGTTGCAAAGATGGTAAGACCCAAATAAACATGTATTGGCATGAGAGCTATGCGGAGATGAACTGGAGCAAATGGGAGCAGAAAGACAGCGAAACCCAAGAAAAGCTAAAACCAAAACAGATTCATAGTTAAGGATAGATGGAAAACAAGCTGCACTTCTCAAGCAGAATAAAAATAATCATAAAAATTCCATTCTGAGATGTCTTCAGGTAAAAAATTTGAAGAGAATAGGCATTTCTATTTTTTAATGTGTTTCCAGTCAAAACCAAAGTAAAATTCTGGATTAGTATTTGGGAAGCAGACATTAAATATTTTATGAATCATCCTACGTAATATCAGTGTCCAAACTTACTGATAGTGCTAAAACTCCAACCAAACTAAGTACTGGAAACACAAGTTTTCAGTGTCACTAATTCACTAATATAGTAAAAGTGTGAGGAGCCACACTTTTACAGTCTTGTCAAGTCCTGTTCTCTGCTCCTGTTGCAGATTTGCACATAAAGGAACATCAGAAGACAGTCTAACCTTCTGACTTGAGTGGTTTAAATAGTTTTATCTTGTTAGAATTTCAGTTAAATTTAAGTGCCTATCTTCAGAAGGGGAATGGACTCTCAATATATTGATCCCATGGCACTTACTGACTGAAGACATGTATGGGTGGCATCAAGTTATTCAGGGGACATTAGTCCTCCTATTAGCACTGATTTTGTGATGGAAAATAACCCATCATGTCCCATGGTTGCATCCACAGGCTTGCCCAGTCATGTTGAGGTTGCATCCCTTCTTTAGTTTGTTTTACCGTTACTCACCCCTGCTGCTAAATTAGACACAGTGCATGAATTTGTATTTCATCCTGCTTTAACTCAGATTTAGTCCTTGTTATATCTTTCCATAATGGATTAGAGAGCCTGATATTTTCTCCCTGGGAAGCTTTTTAGTAAACCATAATCAAATCATCTCTTAATCTTAGATCTGCTAAACAGCTGGAGTTTTTGAATTCTTGCACTGGAAGATAGCTTTTCCAGCTCTCAAATTACTTTTCCATAATTTCTATGGGTTTGTTGCTTTTTATTTTTCTAATCATTCTCTTTTATTTTAAAAAACTCCATAATATTTCATATTAGCTTCACTAATGCCATCTTTTTTCCTGTTGTCACAGCATTGTGAGAACTCATTTAGAGTTTTGTGTAATTTTTGAGTATTTCTTTCCAGGGACATCATTTTCCAAGAGACAGTCTCATTTTACATTTTTGCCCTATCCTTAAATTTATGTCAGTGTGCTATACTGTATTAACCTACATTTGGCTTAATTACAATGTAGTTACAATATTGTAGGCAGAGTATTATGTGAGCGTACAACTGACATGCCCCTTCTGGTAAGTGCCAAGTGTCTTCTCTATTAACAAAGATACCACTTTATGACTATTTTTTATAGTGCTGAGTTGCTTAACAAACATTAATCTCTGACTGGAGACTTACATCCCAGATTGGAGGAAGGAACACCAAGGATCTTTTGATGTGACAAGCAAGGCATTAAGTACCATTGATCATGTTTATAGTAGCAAAATGAAAAGTAGAACTAAGATTTTAGTCACAATTCTTCATTTAACCATTAGAAAAAATACTGATACTCAGTGTAGTGGCAGCACAGACTTCATTGAAATAGCTGCATTATTAGGACAAACTTAATTTTAACATTGTTTTATTTTATTAATTCATATTTATTCTTATTAATTCTTTCAGCTATACAGAATATACTCAACAATGCTGCAATATGCTTTCTTTTTTTTTAATGTTAAGAACACTATTTCAACACTGTTTCCTGTACCTATTGGCCTGAGCAATGAAGAATAAAGTCCAGAACCCAAATCCCTTAGCTGAGGCTTTTCTGTGCTTGATCATAGATAATCAAGTCTTTTTTCTTTTTAGTGTTTTGAGAAAAAAATATTTGAATTCACAAAATTAATTTCCATAGTAATAACACAATAACACAATATAGGGAGTTCAGAATATGTATGCAGAAGCATCTATATGTGTTCTATTAATTTCAGGGCATGGTTGCTCTTCTTTGCCAAATACAAAACACACTAGGTTTGCTCATTTTACGTTACAATGATGCTAATTCTCTGCCAAGAGGAGCAGTTAAAAGCATGCCCACGAACATCTATCAAAATTCTGCTGATTCAGGAAATGGTTAGCCAGTAGTAGCTCATTCAGGTGTCAGATCCTTTACATCTCTACTGCCCCCTGATGCACTTGTTCTGCTGATTAACAAAAGTCTTGAGGCCAAGAAGTGACTATTTAAATTTATGATAGCTGAAAAAAAAAAGGAAAGCTGTTACTTCATTTGAGACTTTCCTAATAAATGCTCTAACTATATTTAAATATGCTGCCAACAAACCAATTAACTTACTGTGAGTTCAGGAGTTAATAGGGCTTAGAAACACAATACTGTGTAACTGTATTGTAAGTTAATGGCCGTTATGCCAGCAAATAAATGAAATATGCTTAAAATGGCATTTTTCTTCAAAGTCAATGATCCAGTATTTGTACATTTACATGATAATTTGCCAAATCAGAGTGTAAAACGGCTATCCCAGTAGTTACAATGTACTAGCAAGAGCCTATTTTGCCTGAATTACTCAAAACAGTCTTCAAATTTACAACCTGTTTATAAATACAGTTAGATTCTGACCTGGAGAGAATAAAATATAACAGCAGTCAGCCCAATCCAGCTGTGCAGACTGTACATGTTAGGAATGTTCTTGGCATTGTGGAATTCAAACACAGCTACCATAGAAACAATTGCAAGAATCATAGCTATGGTATTTAATCCAGCATGTATGAACTTCATTAGGAGTTTGCTGCACTTCCAGGTCCAGGGCAATCTGTACACAATAATAGCTGAAGAAAGAAGAGAAACAAGATTTTAGGCCTTATAGGATAATTTCTTTCAGATGTTAATAATATGTTAATATATAACTTGGTGTCATGTTTTCCTCAGTCATTAAATTGATTTAACAGGGATTTGGCATAGGATTTTGATTTTTCTGCTACTAGTCAGATTGGAGCAATATAGCCTGATTCTTATATTGAAAAGATCACTTGTTGAGAAAGTGTGTAGGATTATTTTATAATATTTATTCTCTTTGCCAACTTTGGATAATTCTATTCTCTAATTGCATAGATACTTATATGACTAGCTATTACATTGATATCAATAAGACTACTTTGAATGGGAAAATGCTCTTCAGTATAAGAGAATCATAATCTGACCTTAGAGACAAAAGCATTTAACAAATACAAGTCTTCCACCACTGTTAGATGAATGTAGGGAAGATTTGCCTATACTTGAATGAATAACTCTAGCAGGCAGTGTTTTTTCCAGTCTGAACAAAACAATAATATCCATTGATCTAACTCCGGATGGTCCATAAGAATAACTTAACCTAGAGCTGCTTCTTGCCAAGTTTTCTCCAAGATCCCCACTGCCCCTATCCTGCCACAACTGTCCCCTGTCATATGACCCAGAGGCTTTCCACAGGGGACACAAACAGGCCAGATTACATCACTGAAGCTCTAGGTACATCTGATTACAAACTAGATAGTAATTCTGGATGTGTGACAGCACGTAAGTATATTCAGCTAACAGGGGACAAATATTTATGAGGACAACTGATAATTTGACCAATAAAGACTAATGCCCTCATCTATAATGTCTTGCCTGAGCAAAGTCTGAGCTCCACTCAGTGATTCATCACATCCTAATTTAAGGCTTCTGCTTATGAAATTACAGTGAAAAATTTTTATATAATTAGCTATAGTAAAACAAAGGAATAATAATTTATGTAGGCCTTTTTTTAAAAAAATCGTGTTCTAAACATTAAGAAATAGAAAAGTATTACCTGATAAATGCAAAGATTAGAAATTTACTTAAGTGATTCTCATGTGCTCTACTCATTCCTTACTTCTCTGTAACCCTTGCATTTTAGGCAAAAAGCATAGATTATGGAAAATAAATAGAATATTATCTCTGCATGTTCTGATGAATAGTAGTAGTAAATGACAAATTCTTTCTAAGTTCTTTTCACACTTCTTTTTAACTTGGATGCATTTCAATAAATACAGTACTACACTAAATAATTCACAAGGAAAACAGTTTACAAGTCAAATTTCCATACTATCATCAGATTTTAAATCAATGTATGCTTTTACATACTGTAAAAAGTCAAAGGAATGAAAGTGTTCCTTAGAATATTTAAATATATACAGCACTTAGGTTGTTCTTGGCTTTCTACTTTAAAAAGCAACAGTAGTAAATCCTACAAAATCAGGAAGATAGAAACCTTGTTTAATTTGACTGTCCTAAAGCAATCTATTACATAAATATGATTCCACACACCAAGCTTATCACCCCCAACAGTTCCCCAAAGTGACCTTACATGACAACGTTAGAATCATAGAATCACTAACGTTAGAAAATACCTCCCAGATAATTGAGTTTGACCATTAACCTATCACTGCCATGTCTACACTAAACCATGTCCTGAGCACCCCATTTATGTTTTTTGAACACTTCCAGGGACAGTGATTCCATCACTTTTCTGGGCAGCCATTTTAATACCTGACCACCATTTCAGTGAAGAAATTTTTGCAAGTATCTAATCTTAATCTCCCTTGGTGCAACTGGAGGCCATTTCCTCTTGTTCTGTCACCTGTTACTTGGGAGATGAGATTGATCCCCACTTGCTATAACCTCCTTTCAGGCAGTTGTATAGAATGATAAGGTCCCCCCTGAGCCTCCTTTTCTCCAGGCTAAACACCCCCCAGCTCCCTCAGCTGCTTCTCTTCAGACTTCTGCTCCAGACCCTTCACCAGCATTATTGCCCTTCTCTGGACACACTTCAGCACCTCAATGTCTGTCTTGTACTCAGGGGCCGAGAACTGGACAGAAGATTTGAGGTGAGGCCTCACAAGACCCGGGTACAAGGGGAACAATCACTGCCCTGGTCCTGCTGGCCACACTATTTCTGATACAGGCCAGGATTCTGTTGGCCTTCTTGGCCACCTGGGCACACACTGGCTCATGTTCAGCCAGTTGGCAATAATATCCTCCATTAGACTATTATTAATCAACTTAGTACTAATGATAATGACTTCTAATTTTATAAAGCAGATGTGTCAAAAGGCCTCAAAACAAGCTGCAACATCCCATGAGGATATTCCCAGTAAATCCTCCTTACCATATGTCCCACAGTATTGTCAATAATTTATTCACAGTGCAGCAGAGTACTGGACTCTGTATGAAGAAAATTTAATGAGCATAGGTCCTGGTGTCGGTTTTTAGTCTTTGATCTCAGAGGGTCAAGTCTGAGCTAAAATTCTTATGTAATATTTTTTTGTTGTCATCTAGCTGATTTAACTTCCAAAAGCACTATCAAACTCCCTAGTCACTTGCCCACATAGACTCAGATCTCTGTTTGGGCCTTGAATTTTCTAAGTTGTTTCCCATAAATACTACAATAGAAAACCGAGGAATAACCAGTTAATGGTTTGGCCAGTAGTTAACAATACCATTCATTACCATATTATATGCCACAGCCCAGGCCCTATGCATGGTATTACAGTTCGGTTGTATAATCTTTCTGTGAGGGCTTTGTGTGAACTTACACATTGCAATTTCAGAAGATTTGTTAATCTCTGTGAAAAGACACAATTTTATTTCCCCATCACCACTTCTGTGTGCTTCTCCCTGCCTTTCTCATAACATGCTTTTCTGATCTGCAGGAGGAAAGAAGACAATCTGGGGAACAAAGGGGAGAGAAGGAAGATTCACCTTTTGGCGAGTACAAGCTCTTAAAAACTTACTCAGATGTGATGTGTAATTTCATGTCAAAATTAAAACAGCCTAGGTTAAAAGCACATACACGACTAGGATGTTTGGTGATGACATGGTAAAGCAGCCTTGTGAAGTGCTTTCTCAAGGCAGAACATCTCCAGTACTGTTAAGAAATTTGACAGCCTAGGCACCCTAGACTGAGCTTTTTGACTCAGGTCTTACTCCTGTTTTGAACTATGATTTTAAAACACATCAGACAGGGCAGAGTTAGTTTGCGATATCTTTATATGGCATGGGACATCTGTCCTATTACAGATGTACAGGGCAAAATTCTTGAGTTATTGACCAACAATACAGCATTTCCATCCTTTGTATACACTAATAAACTCAAGAAACAATTAGTTTAGTTATTACTTAAAATCCTCTACTCACATTTAACCAAGGTTTTTTAGCTACTTTTCTACTTTCAACTACTTAAAGACTTTTCTTTATTGTATGTGTCCAAAGAGGTATCTGATTTCCCACTCTCATCCAAATTGCTTTGAATTCAGTGACAGACTTCCATCAGCCAAATTTGAATCAGATTCACAGTGGTATCTTATCTGTTGATATTTCATCTGATTTACTACAATACCCCTTCAGTCTCCAACTTTGCTTTTCCTATTATGTAATAGGACTTCCTCCCTAAATGATGCTGTATTATTAGTGAATTCCTTGTATGCGTGTGGTTTCTTAGCTGTGGTAAACTTCCATTTACTTTATATATATCCTTACCTATAGAGGGCTTGGGGCAACCCCCTTTCTCTGTGACACAGAAAAAACTGAGCTTCAGAGGAAAAAAAATAGAAAATACATAGGAAAAAGCTGCAGAAAGCCTCTCCCTATTTTCTTCAAAAGTTCTATGCTTATATATAAAAAAATAAGTTGAGCATATTAAATAGTATAGATCTTAGTGAAGTCAACAGGTGGTTTTCAATGCTTATTTTTATAGCCTGAAATTACACTTCCTATTGAGCAATATTATGTAAAACAACTTCAACATATGGTTTATTGCTCAATAGTAGTTTGCAGCTTGAAGCCACAAGAAGGCTGAGAACAGCCCCACTCCCACTGAAAAACAAAAATTTGCAGTGTATGTTCAAATCTCAACATTCTCTTCATAGCCAGAACTAGACACCCTTCAGCATCTTTCAGCATTTTGACTGTTTGGAAGTGTAATGGGAAAATGTTAGTCCATGACTGAACTCTATGAAATCCAAAGTTCATAGACTCTTAAAGAAATTAAAAAAAAAAAAAAAAAGGAAAAAAGAAGAGGCAACCATCTTAATAATTATATGTTATTTAAGCAACAGAATAAATGATTAATTTAAGAGATATGCTTTACAAAACAATTCATCCTAAGTCTAGCCTGAAGAACTGCATTTTAATAGTGCTTGTGGCACATTTTCTCTGGCAAAAGCCCTGCTCCTGGATTAAGCTTCTATGGTACTGAACTTTCCTTTCTCTTCTTGGGACATGGAAGAGAGCCAAAAGAGAAACTTTCCTAGGGCAGCATTTCTGGCATTTCGATTTTCAACTTGCATAAATTCCAGCTGCCTAGGAAAAACACACCTTGCAAGCATTACTCAAAGTTCACGGCAATCCCCGGGCCAGGATAAACAAGTACTTGCAGAAAAAAAAAAACCCAAAACAACCCAAGCCCCATATGTAGCAATTTTGGCGTATTACAAGGGACTCTTTGTCCCTTCTCCGGGAGCGCTGGCTTCCCTAAACAGCGGACCGGCTGCTGCGCTACCGCTGTGACCCGCTACCGGCCGCGGGCCGCCCGGCGGCTCCGCCCGGAGCCTCCCGCGCCCCGCCGCCCCGGCCCCAAGCAGGCCCGGCTCCCCCGCAGCTCCGCGCCGACCCGCTCCATGCCCACCGACGCACCGATGCCCTGGATGAAAACGAAGCCCGTGATGATGAGGACGGGGTGCCAGTTGAATTCCCCCAGGCTGCCGTCCCAGCTCAGCCCCTCGCGATAGTGGAAGACCCAGACGAGGGAGAGGATGACCGACACGAAGCCGACCAGCAGCGTAGACGCCAGCAGCGCCAAGAATCGCCCGTAGTTCTCCATCTTTCGAGCCCCGTGCGCGGCAGCGAGCTCCGCGAAGGAGGGGCGAGCTGGCGGCCGGGCGGGGTCGGGCTCGTGCACGGGCTCGGGTCCAGCGGGGACGGGACGGGACGGGACGGGACAGGACGGGACGGACGCAGCAGGGGCGGGAGCAGGGCGGCACTCTGCGCTCCGCCGCGCCCCTCCACCCTGCCCGCTCCGAGCGTCCTGGAGCATTCAGAACTCCGCCTTAGAAAATGATTTTCTTTGTCAGCCTGTCCCCTGCCATGGTGGCAGTCCGACTGCGCTCCCCCCGGCAGCAAAGGAAGGGAGCTGGTGGTCACGGGTTTTGTCCCGAGAGGCTGTTGTGGAGGTTGGGGAGTTCACAGACCAGCCATAAAGATAAGCCACCACAGTCATGAGCACTTACAGATAAAGCAGGAGCGCTGTTGTAATGAAGAGACAGCACATACAGAAAATGCAGAAGAGGAGGAGCGCACTTAGACACTGATATACTAACCTGGAGCACAGTGTTGCCATCATGATCACCCCCTTCTCACTGGATTCACTAAGTGCTGCAAATATAGAACAGATACTAACCAGTTTCATATGTGGAGCCTGGCCTAAGTATGCAGGAGAATGTGGACATTGTTCTGTGGAATAGCACAAATATATTAAATATCCACTAGCAAAGAAAGGGAATGCATAAAATTTAGGCAGTTCCAATAGGTATGGAAAGGCCCATTGCAGGAAGTTAGAGAGGATAACAGAGTGAAACAGAACAGAATTGCAAGAGATCCAATAGGCAACCTGCCAAAAATATAACATGATAGATCAGACCAGTTTGGTCAAGTAATGTAGTCAGCAGTTACTTTTTGTTTTGGTGTAGAACATTCAGCTGGCTCTGAAGCCTGTCAAATGTAGTAGGAGGATATGCCCAAACATATATTCAATGCTGATTTCCTTGTATTTGATTAGCTTACTTTTAAAATATATATAGTGTTGAACTACATGTGAATTAGAAGTTCATTAACTGATTGAGAGAAACAAATACTATTGATTCTGGCTAGCATTTGAGGTCTCTGGTATCTCACACTTAAACTGAGGCCTAGAAAATGAAAGGAAACAGTTTTATGAAACTTAAAATAGCTTCAGTAGAATACTGCCAATTCAAACACCATACTTACTAAAGTGTTGGAAATATCTACATAGAGACATGAAGACCAAGCCAGATTGGAGTGGGATGCAAATCTATTTCTTCATTATTGTCTTTAATCTCCTAGAAATAGATGCTGACGTTTTAAAGAAAAGCTTGACTTGAGCAGCCCTTGTATAAAGATATTTAGCTTTAGTTTGCATGGATTTGGTGTGACCTGCCCTCAGGATTTAACTGGTTGCTCATTCTACTCACAATGGTAAGTAGAACACTTAGATTCTTAAATTTCACAAGTCACAGCATCTAAGAGAAGATCTAAGCCCTACATCTTCTGATGAATGCACTCATGCAGGATCTTGACAGGGTGCCAGATTCCAGATTGTCATTAGCTTATGAGACACACAGGTCATCTCAATATTATGGTCAGAAAAAATTTTACTTTTGTCTCTGTAAAGCCTAAAAACTGACTTAAATGTTTATTTTAATTTGCCTCCTATGAACCTAAATCTCCCAATTACAAAATGCTTCCAGTTCTCACTGATTTCAATAAGCTTTAATTATATCCAGCATCCCAACAGTCCCATTTAGGAATCTTCTACTCAAGTGGATTTTACTAAAGCTAAAACTATATCTCTCAGAAGACTTTCATTAATTCCTATAGCTCAAACTGATTTACCCTGTTAAAGCAGCAAATAACAAGAGCAGACACAAAATTCTGTTGAACTGAATATGAAGCCTAGTTTTACCAAGTAATGATGAAAAAATTTAAAAAAAAATAGAACTGAAGAAATTTTAAAGCTTAGAGATTGTTAAATAAACCAAACCAGAACAAAGTGCAAAATAAATTGTTAGACAAAGTGAAATGTTCTTTATGGAACATCTGTAATGCAGAAGAGATTTCAGGCAGCACCATTAGTAACTCTGGCCTGTATTTCTCCACATTACCTGTTCTTCCACCTCTCTTGCCCACCTGGTGCAAATATCAGATTGGTACAGAATCAGAAGCAATCCTTAGCACAGCTGCGATGTCCGAGTGGATTTCATGTTTACATGGGAGTGGGAACTCAACACGATACAGTTGACTGCTGAGGGCTGAATGACGCACTTGATAATCTGTTTGGAAAATAACCCCTCACTGGCATAAAAATGAAACTATCCTGTATGGGGCTTTCAAGTCTCTTGGATCAATGAACACCTCCTTTTGTTAGTCATTACTGTGGATAGGTTCTACAGCAGTTCATAATCTCTATTCTTTTCCAGAGCTTCTGTCTCCTAGAGACAATGATATTTTCCCAGTACATTACCAACTCTGTCAGTGTGTGCTCCCTCTTAGCAGTTCTGCTGGGACACGATCTAACATGCACTTCTTTCTTTGGGTTGCTGCATTGTCAGATGTAGGATAACTGTGACTTCAGACCTGGAAGAACTTCAAAGTAGACAGACAAAATAAGTCCTATGAAACAGAGAAAGATTCACAGATTATTTTGAAGAGGTAGCAATGGATTCCTGCCAGTATTACACGTGTGGTACTTGGCAACTGCTGTCATCATTGCTATACCATTCATACATTTTGAGAACAGCAGCCTAAACGTAAGTGAACATAAATACCTATCTAAGCAACACACCATGTCACCATAGGTCATTATTTTATGCTTCTGATGTAACTTTTTAAATACAGGAAGTGTTTCTAGTTTCAAGTGACCGATAAACTGACTTGTCAGAGCTGTACTTAGAATAAGATTAGAGTCTCTTTTATTAGCTGGACAAATAATTTAAGAGCTAAGCCTTAGACCTTGATATTCCAGGTAAGTTACAGTATCCCTTAAAGCATTTGGATGAGTTTTTCAGAAACCTGATGGCTGTTCATTTTGTTAACAAACAAAAGTGCTGAGATTGTCCAGTCAGCTTTGTTCTGGCAGCTAATTTAACAGACTGCTGTGGAAGCTTTAGAAATACCTCTGTAGAAGTTATCTTACCAGGAGTAATACAGACAAAGGAGTTCAAGTAATTAGTGTTTGAATGGCCCAAGTAATTAGTGTTTGAATGGCCCAAACAAACCAGAATGATCCTTTTACTTTTTGGTACTGAGTTCCATGCCTAAGCAACAGAACCATTTGACCTTTGCTATTGAGAACATCACTAATTTGTCTTTGCAAATTGTGAATTGTGACTATGGAACAAGACTCTTCCAATAAATGATTTTTACGTATTCTCCACACTAGAAGGAGGTTGTGCTGAGATAAAATAAGGGACATAGTGCACCCTTTGTTCAGAATGTTATACTGGTCATAGACCAGTCTTTGTTACCTGTGCAATGAAACTCTTTTTTGATCTTCCATCTATAAACATTTTGCTTCTGTGAGTTGTAGGATATTTTTCTAATAATTATTTTGTAGAAGCTTTTTGAAGTTGTGGAACTGTGGGACAATAGTTGGAATTCTCAAAGCAAGATTATAAAGTTTTACTGCTTTCAGTTTTTTTTGGCTTGTGCTTTCTCATTTTCTTCCCTACAACACACCAGCCTTGCCAGTGAGTATGTACTCAAATGACAAGAGAAAGGCAGGATGTGCACTCTTTTTTGCTCAAAGCAAATCTTATCTAGAGAAGTCACTGCTTCATATCTTTTAAGTTTCAAGACTGAAAAATTCCACTTGGGTCTCTAAACAGCTATATTTATCAAATACAAATAGAAGGCTAGCATTTTTGGGATCCCATTTTTGCTTCTCTGTCCTGAGCCAATCATTGACATGTCATGGTGAAGTGGAAAATCAAAAGTGATTTTGTTGAAGTAGAAATGCTGGAAGTATGCTGCCTTGGTCCGCAAAACAAAATGTTCCTAAGACAGCCATAAAATCAAGCCAGCTTTCAGGCAGTACAAAGAAGAGGCAGTGGCAGTAAAAAGGGCTAAAATACGAAGAGTGTGGTGTCAACATTCAGGAGTTTCCTATATTTCCATTGCCCCAGAGCATGGAAATGTGCTCAACCATTCTGCAAATTGCATGTTAGAGGTAGGCAACATGCAAAGTTGAGACTAACTGCAGTTACAGAAAATAACAGGGAAAATTGCCAATGTACGAGTCCGAATACGGAACATGCAAGTAAACACGTTAACAGAATAATTTTCCTGCCTGTCATCTGGCAAGCAGCTGTTACTGGGATCTGCCTGAAGAGCCTGCAAGCCCATCATGTGGAATGCATTGCTTCTCCTGCAGCATCTCAAGTAAGCCAGAGTTCTTGGGTCATTTTGTGGAGTAATTCCAGTGAATTTTAGCTTTCCCTACCATGTTTCCTTTTTTCTTCCTGAGAAGAATGTGCCCTTACTCTTCCCTAAAAATAGAATGTTTTCAACAACACCGTATTTCTTCTCCACTCAGGCAGGAATAAGGCATTTGTACTCTCAGTTTACTAAATGAGTTACTAAGCTATACCAAGCGGTTCTTAGCAATCACATTATTGTAACTCTTCACTCTGCTAGGTACCTAGTTCTTTTAGTAAAAAAAAATTCAACCCCCAAAGAAGCAATCTATTTTTGCAGTTGTTAATCTTTTATTAGCCAAAGCAAGCACTATGTCTACTTTATTAAATCTATAAATATTTGAATGCAATGACATAAAATTATTTTCTATATTCTAATTCTTTTTATATTCTATAAGAATATAATAACCTGAAGATTTTTTGTCATCATTTTGTAATTTCAGTAAAGTGGAAATAAATACTATAGTTGTAGAAATGCCAAGTCTAGCAACCTGAGAGCTTCAAGTGGTCCTCTCTGAATTGTTGATACAATTCAGTTATTATTGGTGAGGCATTGCTACAGACATATCAGATCAAGTCCAGAAAAGTTAAAGGTTTTGTAGTGTAGTAATACTTGTAAGTTAGGAAAGAACTCAGTTGCTCTTTTATATATTCTTTTGTGGTTTAGTCTTAGAAAACCAGTTTTACTACTTCCCCTTTTTTTGCACTTACCATTTAGGATTTCTTCATTCTGGCAACAGCAGAAAGTTTGTTTCAAACAACCTTTGGTGAAATCCAACATGAATTCACTAGTCCATGACCTTTTTAATTACTAGACCAACATTTTGCTTTTTGTAGGCAGAGTGCTCAGAGACCCTGCTTTAAGCAGCAAACAGCAGTTCCTCACAACAGTTCTTTCAGAAAGCACTCAGCCTACATGCCACCCCACACAGATACTCCTTTTAACAATCTTTATTATAACTGGGAATCAAATTAATTTATTAGCTGTTCCATTTTGTGGGATAGCTGTTACAGTTCCATAAGGAAAACAAATTTCTTGCTGTTGAGTTCTTGGCAATCTTCAGTTACTGTTATGTAATCTAAAAAGTATTTTTCTCAATAACAAGAGGAAAATAAGACAAAATGAGAATAAAATGAGCAAGAAACTGTGCTGTTAAAGTAACTGGACATACCCAGAAAAAAAAATTAAAAAAGAAGAAACATTTTTCCACATTGAAAATGCAGAAAGTTTGGGTGAAGTTACCTAATTGTGAATGCTGGCAAAAGTGGCTAAGATCCCTTCAGCTCTATGTTTGAAATACACATTTGAGAGTCTTTCCTCACATTAACAGTTCACTTATATATTTACATCTCTCTGCATATGTATATATAATCTTTTTCCCTTGGGCATCTAGTGCTAGTGAAAATAATGGAAGCATAGTCCATAAGCCTTTCAGGTTTGATCTTTTAAAGGATGCACTTGAAACTGCATTTGACGTAATTAATTGAGGTTTTATCCGCATACTCTGGAAACCACAGCATGAGTGCTGAACACCCCCTGAAAATCACAGGAAGCAAGGGTACTCACAATTTCATGCTAACAGTTTCTTAGTCTGATTTTTGTAAAATAAAAACCTATCGGTAAATGGGTTTCCTGATCATAAAGAAGTTAGGTACTGCCTATGAGAAGAAAATTTTTCTCTTCTCTTACTCTAATTAATCTAATGCATTAATTCACATTTAATATGAATTTGACACTACACAATAGTAGACCCCTGCCAACAACAGTGACTAAAAACTGTTTGCATATAAAATCTCCTGGCAAAGTAAAGTACTAGCTTTTTTTCTGGTGGTTGAGTTTTGTTTAGAAATTTAACCTGAAGTAAAAGCAGTCGATTCAGGTAGGCTGCCACCAAGCATGTGGGTATTGCTATTTGGTTTAGATACAGTTACTTTAAACAGTTTAAAAACTACTGGTTTGTGGTCAGCATTCTCCTCACATTTAAACACAAGTTTATTTTTAGAATTTTCTGGGTCTCTACATAGGTACAGAAGGCAACTCACAGCTTGAAAAGCACAAACCATAAGCATTTAATGATTCTGCTTCTTTAGTGTGTTTCAGACTGTAAGTAAGGTGCTAAGACACTCAGAAGTGTTCAGGGCTAGTCATTTGGGATTCTCTATTCTTAAACAGCTTTCAATGTATTTTAAAGTAAATAGAAACCTCTTTCTGAATGAAAATGTCTATGTGGGACCTGCCAGGATGGAACATCTGCCCTTATCTGTAGCGCAGCAACACATGGTGCATTTAGAGTGATAGAATTTCTTACACAAGACCCAATCTTCATCAAAGTCTGGGCTGCCTTTGGTCATTACAAATTGCTGCATTTGGAAAAAAAAAAAAGCTACTGATGTACATTTACAGATTTAGCAAACTATCACTTTGTAAGTCTGCCATAGCTTAAAAATTAGCGACTAGGATGCACAGCAAACTCCTAAAAGCTACAGCTTGTCTTCATGACTGTTCATATAAACTTGCACTTGTACTTGAATAGTACTTGCACTATTAATTAAATGATGAAGTTTCAATGTCTTTCTCTGGGAGGAACTGCTTCAAAAAGCCAAACAGCAATGAGCATAAAATTTAAGTACCTGCTTAAAAGTTGGGTCTTCTGTCTTAAAAGTACAGCTTCATATTAGTATTCACCTTCATATATTACTTACATAGTTATTTATAAAATAGCAAATAATGGACAGATGTTCTTTTCTGGACCCAAAGTGAAAACTTATGGAAGATAGGGTGGAAGTTGGGTGTTGCTGCTGCCCTTTATTTCTACTGTTGTTTCATTATATCTTTTAAATGTCCTTTTTGTGTTGTTTTTTTGGTTCCACAATTTTAATTCACTTTTTCTTTTGCATTACATTTTCTTTAAAACTCACGGTAGAAAATTTTCATCACTTTTCTAGAGCTCTTCTGTATTGCATCATCTAGAATGATCCAACTTAATCAGTAAAGCCTGGAGCAAAAAGAATTATTTGCATTTAGAGGTACCATGCTTATGATGACAGTGAGGGTAGTGAGTTCTGTTTTGATGAGCTATGCTTCTGAGCCCATCTTTATCACCATAAAGTCTACCACCTGTATTTTGTTGTTGTGGGTGTTTTTTAATTTAAAATGAAAGCTTTCATTCTGGAGATTTTGAATATACCACACAGAACTCCAATGTATCAGATAGGCTGCACACAAAAATAAGGGGGAACAGCTGGGAGCTTTGGCTCAGACTGAACAACTCCTGACCCCGAACAGGGGCAGGCAGAGAATTGCTTGGAGATATTTATACATATATATATACACATATATGTTTTTACATTACATATATATATATGTGTGTGTGTGTGTGTGTGTAAAACATATAAAATGTATTAAAAATACAGTAAAATACATAATTTATGAATATTTATCTTTAAACCAAAACATACACAGCCAGAAAACCTGAGTGATTTTATTTCTCACACAAAACCAAGAGAAGGATTTTGTCTAAGTTGTTTAATGGTAACACTAGAATTTCCATACTACATACAAAATTTATCCTAGATAGTTTTACATACTTTGATTAATTAACAGTTTGTATTAGTGATGCCTTAAGTTTTAGCTTCCATATTTTCCAGATTCTGTACTGCATTACTATATAACTCTGAACTTCATATAAAGTGTTAGCAAGTTCTCTCCACAGTTTAGTTAGACAGAACAATCCTTTTCCAGCCCGAGAACCAAGGCCGCTGTTACAGCTTCTGGCCCAAAAAGTATAAACAACAATGAACTGAAGAGAGCAATCTGAGAGGATGGGACTTCATAACCTGAAGCTGTAACTGGACAATTAACTGCAGTATGGAAATGGACCAAAAGTTATAAAAGTGTGAAAACATGTGACCCGTCGTCCATCTTCGGTGGAGCCATGGCTTGGCTCTTGTACTGCCCAAGGTGTATCCTTTGAAGGTCTTTCTAATAAATACCTACTTTAACACTGTCTAGCCTCTGTTCAAGGTGGCCTCTCAAGGCATCATTAGAGTTGCATAGGTAAAACTATATAAGACAGATCACAGCAGATGGTAGATAATAAGCAAGTCCACGTCTTTCTCCTTGATGTCCAGTATTTCAATCCTATTGCTGAAGAGAAGCAGTAAATGCTGCATCTAGCATTAACGATGAACTGGTGAATACATGAAAAGCCATTATGAACTACAGGCAAGTGTACAGTGTCACAAAGAAAAAAAGAAACAAGACTTTATCTAGTAGTACAAAATGTTAAGATTAAATTCAGCCAGAAAAACAGTAGTTGACTACTATGTACGGAGTCCTTAAATAGCATCCCAAAGTCTCTGTAGCTGGTGTTTATGGCTTAAATATATACAAAAGTTGTCCCTCCTTTTTTTACAAAACAGTTTGTTTTTTTATACATTAGGAATCATCATCTTTTGCAGTATCCTTAAATAGGATCCAAAAGTCTCTGTAGCTGGTGTTTATGGCTTAAATATATACAGAAGTTCTCCCTCCTTTTTTTACTAAACACTTTCTGGTTTTTTTAATAGCATTAAGAATCATCATCTCTTGCGGTATCACATACCATTTGGTAAACATAACAACTGAATCTCCTGTTAGGCTTCTGTTCTATATGTAATACGAGGTCTTTGTCAAAGTAAACTTCATGACTGTAAGTCTGAAATGAGAAAAAAGAAGTTCAGATTGCAGTCTCTATTTCCACAACTTGCTAAATACCCGTATTATTTTCTACGAGAAACAAAAAATATTTAACAGTGGTGAACTCCATGATCAGGCAGAGATTTTATGTGGATACACAGAGATTACTCTTCCAGATAAAGAACAGAATTTTATAACTTTGAGAAGTTTCTCACATCCCTATTTTAGGAATCTAAGTTCAGAGCATCAGACTTAAGATCACAAGTTGCCTATGCAGTCAATGATAAAAGAGGTGTAACAGTGGTGAAAATTTCAGACCACCTAAGTTGAATGTCCACCTAAACTTGGACTGTATGAACAGCCCATTCCATCTTCCCAAATATATATACAGTGAGGTCCATGCTTCATTTATAGCATGAGTACTTCAAGTTAAACTAGGGAGACTCTACAAGTTGTAAAATTTGACGTAACTAGCCACAGAGTACTTAAGTTGATAAATACTTCAGAAATACATTAAAGGCAACCCTTACCCCAACCAAAAAACCCCCAAACAAATCAACCAACAAAAAAAAAAATCATGATTTCAAATAATGGAGATTTTCAGGTACATTAATTACTGTCTGATGGAGTACTTACAATTTTATAGTTGTAATTATTATTTTATGCAAATCTCATCCCTTTGCAACACTACTTATATATCTGCTTGAAATCTGAACAAAAGTGGTATGTAAATGAGCATGGGGAATAGACAGTGGGAACAAAAGACAAGAATTTTCCTCACCACATCCCAGGACTCCTTTAATGGAATACTCTTAAGTAGAATCCCATGTTCATTGCAATGAAAGTCAAGGTGAGCTCTTCCATCAGCTCCTATCTGAGTAACTGCCACAGTGGATAATAAATCCAATTCATCTTCATAGTCCACAATTTTGAATGTCTTAGGAAAAACAAAACCTCAAGTTTACAAATCAAACACAAATTCACATTTCCCTCTACCTAAATTGCATAGCTCTTTTTTCTTCATGTGAAAGCAGAATTGGGCAGATTCTAGTTCTTAAGTCTTCTCATCCAGAAGAGGGATGCCCGATACCCAACAGGCATTTTTCCTAACGTGAGCTGTCAGGGTATTTCAGCAAAATTCCTTAAGCAAGAGAAAATGAAGTGATGTTCTGAAAAATCCTAATGTACAAGTGCATGTATTTTATATGCAGCATAAGGGAAATAGAATAGAAGTACTTCTAAAGTGGCCAAAGAATTATATTTAGGCTCTTGAAGCAGAGATATTAAGAGACAGTGTAGCTTTAAACCATCATTGGTTTTGAGAGAATGGGTACATTAGCGTAATTCCATGAATATGTGTATGTTCTGTTCAGATCTCTCTCTTGCTCCACAGATTATATGTCAGTGAAGAGCTGACACCAAAATGTAAAGATTGTTCACAATCTTAATTGCCTTTATCTCACTGTGACATACTCTAAATTCAAGCCAGTCTTTCTTCCATAATGTAAAAACATTTACTAGAATCACAAACAAAGTGTAACAGCAGGAAAAAAATAGTGTGCAATTACTTTTATTATGGTTAAAAGAAAATGTGAATAGAAATAAACTGCAGACCCTTAAGGGTTATACTAGACTGTGCTGTATTTTTACCATAGTAAAAATCTATTTCCTCAGAATAAAGGAGTGACTGCCAAAAACTGATGAATTTTACCTGTTGTGCTTATGTCAATTACAGATCCAGCTCTAGATAGAGAGCTAAAAAAATATTTTTCATAACCTTTTAAGACTCAAGTGGTGTTTTCATTCTCAAGAAGCAGTTACTTAAAGGAAAAGTGTTAAATACCTTATCCTATAATCCAATCAAAGTAACAGGGAGAGAAAAATAAAGTTTAGAGATACTATAAAAAAGACAAGAAGATCCTAAAGCAGAGGAAAAGAAAAAGTTTCTTTCATTTTATAAAATGCTTTATAAGAAACATTCAAAGTAGATATTTAAATGGAGAAAAGAGTAATGGTTTGTCACATTAACATATCTTTTCTGTGCCATTGAAGTCACATGGAGTTATGATATCGTGGGGCATAAGATCAGTTCTTGAAAGGAAGGAAAAATACAAAGCTCAAATGTCAACCAAAGAGAAAAGATGATAAACAGCATGTGAAGCAACTGGAAGAAGACAAAGAGAAGAGGAATAAAGAATTCAAGGATATACACAGCTAATGGTTACACCCACTGCACCTGAAGCAAGAAGGGCTTCTGGCTAGCTAAATACTAAAATAATCCATGAAGTGCTCTTACTACATCAGTTACCTCTTGCTCCGGGTCATCATCCAGCAAGGTAAAACGCTTTTTCACCACTCGACCAGAAGCTGTTACAGTAACACTGTTGTTCACCTTTGGAGAAACATAAAAAAGTGTCTCTAGACTTCGGAGCAATTTAGTTTCTATCAATTTGACAATGTTTCTGTTTCACCTATTTTGCTTTCTGACTTTGTTTTACTCATTAGCTACGCATAGCCATGGTGCTGCTGTTTTCCTTATGAGTTCATGAACTTGTTGACTTTAGTTATTATTGCTGTTTACTCATATTCAGAGGTGTCCCACAGAGGTGGCAAAGGTTCTCAGCTACCATGATTTTTTAAACAGAAGTGACTAGAACCAAGATGCTGGAATGGGAATTAAGACTCTTAAATCACCCTCAATTTTTTTCCTAAACTTTTACTTCCAGAAGATGGGAAAAAAAGCATCTTAAACCACCATGGCTGCTTCCATTGGGCTTCATTAACACCAGAAATATTAAAAAATAGGTTATCAGTGTCTTAATAGAAGTCAAAAGGAATAAGCACAGCACAGGCAGGATCAGAACTCATATTTCTTTCTTCTTACTGTAACAGAAGTTACCTACACAACTCTCAAAAAGCAGTATGGCAAGTTATTAGATAACCTGGCGTTTAGTTTTTTAATTCAATACAAGTTTTGTTCGTGAGTTTCTGTGGATTTGTAATACACAAACCTTTTTTCCTGAAAAAGCTTATAAATTAGCATCACAGATTTGCAGACCTTTTACAGTATTCAAACTATAAAAACTTGCTTTTAGATAAGACATAACCTTGTCTGCTGAATCAAAATGACAGTTCCAGGCACTACCTAGAATTTTTTTCACATGTGCTCTTTAACCTTTTTGACATTAGATTGTCTTTGTGATTCTATATCACGAAAGACTTCATGAAACAACTGAGGTGATTTAAGAGGTCAGTTCTGCCTGTAGTTTTAAATCATCCTCTCACACTTGATTCTACCTTTCTGCACTCTTCTGATCCACTGATGACTCACTCCTGTTCTACTCTAGTTCAGCAAAACAAGCAAGCAGAAAGTACTCACCTTTTCTGCCAGGCTATTATTCTGTTATTTTAGGGCACTGATTTGGCTCACCAAGGGTTAGATGAATGCCAAACTTGTCACAACAGAATGACAGGTGTGCATGGCCAGGAAAAGGAATGGACTTTTGGAAGCAATGTAGCATCTTTGTTGTCTTATGAAGACTTACCCCTATATTATGAGAGACTTGAAACATTTCTAGCACTTGTATGATCAACTTACCTGAGCACCAGAGATGGACACAATTACCACTTGGTGGCACCTTCATTTGAAGGAAATCTGTCACCATCTTTTAAGTAAGTTTTATATCCATGATACATGGTTACACTGCACACCTTAAAGAATGCTGAAAACTAAAGAAAAGACTGGAGGTTTCAGAAATCTATCCTGAAAGTGTTACTGTTTTTAAAATTCTTTTCATAGTGCTTGAAGTCCAATGAAGACAGAGCAGGTCTTTCAATAAACCTTGGATAAAGCCCATAAAACACAGTGATTACTAAAATATGCAAACCTCATGTTTATAGCTCAAAATCACACATTGTGATCTCAGACACTAAACTCACACAGTTTTCTCTGTTGGCTACAATCGTAAAATCTTCTGCAATCTCCATTTGATCTGAGTGATTTTTAACTTCCTTAAGCTTTAAGACTCTACAAGAGAAACAAATTACAAAGTCATGTATTCTAATCTGCTTACTACAACATTTCTATATAATTTTTCTTCATCTAGTACATTAAAGCATTGTAAATAAATAAAATGCAAATTAATTACTTTTGTAATTTATGTTTATCAGTGAAATTTTGACACAGTGGTCCTTGAGTATTTTTCATACTAAAATCTAAACTGTGGCCTCTAATGCCCACATTCATCACACAGAAATCTGCAGATGTTTCTAGAAGAACTTTTTATTCTGGCAAATTAATAGATCTTACAGTTTCTATAGTCCGATGAGTGTCTGGGCCAGCAAATCATCAGACTACTGAATTTATGCAGTTATTCAACTTCTCTAATGAATAAAAGATTTGAGTAAAAAAGGCTCATACTTTATCAAATTTGGTCCCACGTGGATTATTCTACCTGACATATCTGGATGGAAATATATCCAGTCAGGTTCAAGTGAACAGCATTTCATATCCTGTATGCCATTTTTTGCCTGAAGAAGAAAAGGAAAGCTTAGAATATTAGTATTTTCAAAGTCTCACAGATCTAATTAAAGAGGAAATACTGAGCTTCTCACTATATACCTCTGGAGGTTTTTAAGTATTGCTCCTAAATATGACCAGAAAGGATGGAACAGGTGGAACAATAATAAAAACAACAACAGTAATAATATAAAAACTCAATTCCAATTCTCAAGATATTCAGTGGAGCAGTTTTGAGATTTTTAATATGCAATAAGCAATAACCCTGTACCGTAGCTATATACCATCCTATCTCTCCTAAAACTAAGCAGAATGAAGATTTAACCTACACCGTGCAAACACTTCTGCAATTCCAGCTATTTGAGTATCCAAGATATGGCGTGTGTCAAGACATGCGACAAACATTAGTCATTAGAGTTTGACTTGAGCTTCAAACCTCAGGCTTAGCCTCTTTTGTGCAAATTATCTGTGGAGCATGTAAGCCTGGAATACCTTGTGATTTCAGCATTCAGATGCAAGCCAGTCAAAATCTCGGGATTTTGGCAGTGGCTTTCTGTTGTTAAATTTAGCTGACATCGATCATTCAAATTGCCAAATATATGAACCCACATAGAATAAAACAGATGAGAAAGGATTCTGCACGTCCATTTGAATCAAAATTGATCTTCAGCTACAATTGTGAAATATCAGTTTTGAAAATAAGAGCGAAATAATTGATCAGGCAAGCAAAAGAGATAAGGACATTTACAGATGAGACTTATTTAGTCAAGAAACTCTTAACAGGCCCAGAAGTTGCTTGAAATAGAGAATGATCTTCAGGTCAATTCCAGATTCAAAATAAAAGCTAAGATGGAGAGCTCACACAAAATAGTATTCATATGATGAACAGTACATAAACAAAAATAATTAGGAACAGATTAAACTAACTAATAAAACCTTTCTAGGGACAGAAGGGGATTAAACTGAGCAATCAAATCTTTTTAGGGAGAAAGAGAAGATACAAGTCAAAGATAAACTACAAACATTAAGGACATTTATTCTGCAATATCTTAAAATTTAGAATAATTCTGTAGTGAGCATTTAGTAGGCTGACTAGTCAGAAGTGCATTAGGATGTTACCATGCAAGGAAACAGGTAATGAGACTTAAATCATGAATACAGTGCTGTGTAGCTCTGACAGCACTACTATTGTATTGGAATGAAGGAAATATGAGAAGCAGTACTGATTCAGTAGAAAGTATTCTATACATGACTCGATGGGATAGCTAATTTGATACTGGGGTGAGCCCTATGAAAGCACTACATTGGTAAACAAAGGTATTATAATCTACTGAGAATGAGATGAAGACAAACGTAATACACAATAATTTCAGAGAAGCTACTTTCTGAATATATTACCAAAGCATTGTCTTTCAGAGAACAGATATGGAAGACTCCTTTATGTTTTTTCTTGTTAGGTGTGATGATATAATGCCAAGGGTAACCTCCAATTTGAAATGCATTCTCCAGAGAAGATGCTTCAAATAGCAAAGGTGGGGTATCTGCAAATATTCGGTAATGTTAACATCATTAGTAGCAGAACAGTCATAATTCCATTGATCCTTACAATTCTAAATTCTAATAAAGCTACTAATTCTTCAGCACTTTTGAAAATTGGTGGAAACACATTGGCTGTGAACTCTTTCCCAGTGCCAGCTATGCTACCTCACCCAGCATCCAGGTGCACATCTGCAGTTCCCTCTTCTTCCCTCCCTCCCTTCAGAAGGAGGGTTACTGCCTTCTCAGATCTTGAAGCTGAATACTCTTCTAGTACCTCTGACTTACGAGGAAGGACATAGCAAATAATTAAAATTATTCCAGCTCATCCGATTGAGGAAGGATGAACACACGAACAGATCAAAGACCATATCAAAATGTTCACTATTCTCTTGGAAAAAACAGTGATAACTGGAAACAGCAACCAGCAACCTCAAATAACAGAATTAAATACAGAAAGATAGAATATTCAGATTCTGCTTTCTCCTCTTGTGTAATACAACAAAACAGTGCAGACCACAATGGATGCAATCTGTAGCTGGGTTCATAAAAATCAATCAAAATATAGAATTTTTTGCAATTAATGGCAAAAGGTATCTAGTTTTCCTTTCAGTTCAGCTGGGATAAATTACTGAGATGTACTAGGCCATTAGTACAAGTCTTCTGTTTACTAAATGAGGCATCTTTGAATGAAATGAACTTCACAACTTCTGCCAATTAGCTAAATTAAAGCAATTTCTACAGCTGCTATAGCTGAATCAATTTTAGACTGAAGATCAGCTCTTTCTAACAGTACATGGAAAAGGTGAGGAAAAAACTGACAAAACTTGGAGAAAATCTGCAATTACAAGGGGATTTTAAACAGACAAAATATAAAACCCCAAACTGAATTAGTATAAGGAGAACAAGGTTCTTATCTGGACTCTGAGTCCCAAAGGTCTTATCCAAATTTTGACTTGTTCTTATCCTGCTTTGTCTAGATAATTATCCTAATGCCAATGGTGCTGTCACATGACATCAGATATTATGTCTATGGAGTGTTTCTCTCCTCTTCCTCTGTTCATGTTTCCATCAATTTAGCCATTTAGATTGAATGGAATTAGTTCACTGCCAATGGAAATGAAGTCTCCTAAGCTGGGAAGTGGCTGTGTCCCATTTGCCTTTTGGAGTGACACATAGGAAATGGGAGATTCTGTGTAAGAGATAACAAACTATAGGTTATAAAAATCTCATGCATCTGCTGGAAATGTAGAGAATGTTGAAGATGGAAGCATAAGCAAAGGACCTACTGATACTAAAATCTGTCAGAAAATGAAAAATTAGTTAAGAAAGTTTGTGACAGTTTACCCAAACAACTTTTAAAATAAAGTTTATGTATCAAGGTTCCTCAAAAAATTCTGGTAGATGGACTAAATGATACAATTAAATGTATCTCAATAGTATATCAATACTGAATAGTAGAGGCTGCTTATAAAATATGCCTTTTCTTTTATGTTCATATAGCAAAGATTTGCAAGCTCATAGCCACCTAAACCACTGTGATAATGTGATTCTGCTGCCTCAACTCTGTCTTTTCCCTCTGTAGGTCACTTGCTCTTGTTGCTTAACACTTCCTGTTTTGTTGTTTGCAAGTCCTTTTCCAAGTCTTGCCAGTTTTCAATCTCCAGTTGAGCTTCTTTATTCACTTACTTTAAACTCTGCAAACTTATCTAAACAAAGCTGTTCCTGGCAGCACTAACAAGTGCTTGTTCTAAATGCAAATAAAACCAAAGAAACAACAGCAAGAATAGGTTTCTACATAGTATCCTTCTCCTTGCTTTTTTTTCTGAAATTACTGTATCAGCTAACAATAAATCAAACTACAGTTTTAAGTTCTGGGCCATTCAGAAAATTACACACTGTGACCAAAATCAATTCCTCACCAGTTAAGAGCTGTATCATAGTACATCTTAGCCTGTAAGTTATGATCTCTATACACTTCCTTTTGGGTACCTCACACCATAAAAACAGTACTGTAATAATGCCCATCCCTTCAGGCAATTTCTGTAGGGAGGCTAGGACTTCAGTAAGGAAAAAAACTACACAGAGTTAAATTGTACTAAATACAAGCCTGCACTCTGAAACTGTTAAGATCTTGCTCACTGTAGCATTTGCCCATCTCATTCTTGAATGAAAACTACTCAAAAACCACAGGAATGCAACTATTTGCAAAAAGCAAGCATGAAAAATGTATGTCATGCATTCAAAACTTCCTAACCACAAATTCCTGAATATGATTAAAGATCAAAACTATTTTCTCCAGTACACTGGTTTTAAATCTCAAAACTAAAAACTACTATGATCTATAAGCCTAATCTATAAGATCAAATCTTCCTATTAAAGTTCCCACAGCAGGTTTTCTGCAGGTCCCTAACATTAAATGTTGGTTTCACAGGTTGAGATGGAGAGAAAAATGGGAGATTTCTCTTTGCAAAAACTGAGACATCAAATATAGCTGCCTATTGCTTTGTTTTGATAAAGCATTGCATTATTACTTCACTATGTATTTTATCTTTGAGTACTCCCTCATTTTGATATAAATCTGGATTAACTTGTCACATATTATCTGACACTCTGAAAAAAAAAGACATTTTTTATGTGGACAATCACCTGAGAAAAACATTGAATACAGAAACATTCAAAATTAAATAAGTAAATGTGTGCATTCTTTGATATTTGTGAAACCAACCTTTTAAATTTTTTTTAGATGAGTTGAGTGAAAGCTTGTGAGAATGTATTTTTAAAGTAAGAAATGAAATTTCAAAAGAAGTCTCAGGGTTTGGTCATTCATTAAGCTTCTTAGCACCAAATTCTAATCTCAAGTGCACCAACAGAAGCCACTGTTTGCTTTTAGAGAAAGAAGTCATTACATAATGCAGAACATTTATAAGTTAATGATTTGAGCCATTAGAATTGTTTTTAATAATTTGTTCTCTTCTCAGGAATTCATTTTACTGAAACCGGCACATTTCTGACAACCTAGAATATCAAAATGCAAGTCAGACAAATTGTATTCAGTCTCTTTGAATTTCCTCTGCAAGTTAATGTTCTCACATCTTTTGCTTACATACCATATACTGTTTCTGGGTGCTACTAACAGCTATCCTAGTCCTTCCTCTTTCTCCAGAGAAATTGCATCTCAGAAATAAAGGGGTTTCCACTTCATGCATTGATTATAAAGCTTTTTCAGACAGCTAAGTTGCTCTAACAGTTTTTTTGGTGTGTCCTATATAATTATTACTGTAATGAGAAGTGGAGCAAAGTGCATTTTACTATAATGTAAATCCAGAAATACAGCCACAGCACAATATGAGCACAGTAATTTTAATATTTTTTCTTAGTGTGAAATAAGCCACAATCAATCCATAAAAGCCACAGTCAAGCCAATACAAAGACCATAATTACCTGTTATTTTAATGTTACATGGAAGACCAAATGGATACTTTCCTACAACTCCCACCTGACCATTCCAGTTGAATTCTTGTCCCAAATCAAATGGCTGTTCCATGAACTAAAACAAAACAGAACAATTTAGCTTTACAGATGCATATTTACTTGCTGTTTAGTTTTACTCTCTATTACTACTGCATTCTTTATTTTGTTAGATACTGCTTGAGGTCTTATTTTTTTAATTAATGTTTGATTTTTGATTGGAAGGATATAAACTCACAAGTCTAACTGCAGTTCTGTTTGAGATCAAATTTCCCCATGCCCACCAGTTTCTGGCCTTAATAATCATCTATAACTACAGACTAGGTGTGTAGAGAGCAGCATATCTAGTGTAACAATTACGTAACTCCCGAGAAGTGTCTGTCTGACCCTGTACCTCTCATGTTTTGCCACCTGTAACTGTTGTGAGTAATTTTTCTGATAGTGTATCCATTTGTACCTTCTGACCATAAATAGATCTAGGCAGGAACCTACATACCCCATGTACTTATGTAGAATACATGATTATTTATGACTTATTACCCAAAAATAGCATGGACTGTATGAAAACTCTTTATTTCATTACCTGTTCCAAAATGGCCTTGAAGTTATAGAGTCTGACCAGACCCATGCTATACATTACAATCAGGATTCCGTTAGAAACAGCAACATCTGTCACACTATTACCAAAAATCTGGAATAAAATGAAGCAAAAAATATTCTATTAGAGAAGAAATAATTGAGAGGAAACACAACTGACATTATGCCCTTGATTTTGCAATCACTTTTTTTTATTCTGATCAAACTCTGTCATCAGTGTTTAAGTTCAAATTTTCTGTAACTCATCTGTTCTGCTGAGTTTCTTTAACCCATTGCACTGCAGTAACACCTGAGGTTACATTAGTCATATTTTGCAAGCAGATTCATGGTCTAATCAATTCTCAGTATATCTTCATATCATGCTACCCGGTTATTATCATACATGAATAGATTATATTGTTCAGCATCCCACGTTAGCAAAACTAGCAACTCAATCTAAAAGTCCTGATTTCAGATCTTCTGTTCTTTCTTCATCCCCAGGGTAAAATACTAGTCTAATCACAACTCTATGACTGCGTACAGCTGTACTAAAACTACATTATCCAGCTGTCACAGAGTACAGGATTCTTTCTGAATCCAAATTAGACATATACATGAGAAGCTGACTTATCTTTTTTAGTAATTATGCACTATTCATTTGTGCCACTGCTTAACACATCACTGAGCAAACCCCACAAACTAATTCTTAATATTCAATTGATACCAACATGTGAAGTTGATAGACTTTTTTTTAATAGATATGCTTGAAAATGTGTTTTTCTTTAATCTGATTCATTATGTGAAAAAGCAATTAAACCAGTTAAAACAGGCTTAAAAACAATAAAAAACTAAAGCAACCCACAAACTGTAAGACACCTACATCTTAACACTACCAGCGATTTTGTGATCTGTTTGGTCCTGAAAGATACATTCACTCCTGAGACTTTGCCTTTTATTTAGTTTTATGGCTCTTTCTCAATACATTTGTTAGCTTAGCTCTTGGTGTCTTTCAGACACAAACTCTAATAATCTTCCAACCCTAAAGTCTATCCTTGAGACCTCAGCCACTCTGAACTCAGAATGTATTGTGGTATACCATCTCAGTAAAGCTGATGCATGAGGTGCATTCTGCAGCCTTAAGCAGTAACACTAACCCCAACTCCAATCTAAATTACATTCCACTGATCTGTGTCAGGTCTGGCACTGCCTTCACTGCTTGCATCTCCTGCTGGGTGTATTCTCACATCCCAAATGCTGCCACTTCCATTACAGTTTTAACAATTTCTCTGATGAGTACTTGGTACAGACCCAGCTGAAGAAGTGCTCTTTCACATGTTTTGCCTAATATGACCACAGTGAATCTGGCATGCCATTCCTAACCAGGTTCAGAATACCTTCGATACTGGTAACGTTTTTCCAGTCCTAAATACTAATTTTGAACAGAAAAATACACAGTACCCCCAAGCTTTCATGGGCCCAAATGAAAAAGTTTAAACCCCTGCCTTCACTTGCCAGGCCCAATTTCAGTTACAGCCTCAACCCAATCTGGCACCAGCTAAAACTCCAGCTTATAGCTCTGGACCCTAAAAGACACTGTACCTCCCAAAACCTAAAAGAAATAGTTTGCATGTTTGTACTGTTTCATGTGTAAGTTGTATCCAGAGCTTTCTTGACTTAAAACAGTAAAAATCACAATCTGGCTCAAAGTTTCTTCCTAAGTATATACACTTACTTATAGGGCAGGAAACGAACTCAGGTTGTTTGTTCTTGACAAGACATATTTACTTCTGTCATTCAGTAATAGTGATAATAAAATTGTGAAACATTTGTAGCTGCATATAGAATTGATAGACTATTACTAGGACTGGGTCAGAGGTTCATCTGTCTTTCTTTAAGGAGGTGAAAAGAAGTGTACAAACACTTTAGGGTTCCCTAATTCTTATGATTGCTCTAAGAAAAGGCTAAAGTCCTGCTGCATGTCAAAGAGTAACCCAGTAACAGAATCCATTTGTATCTTCTCTTCTGGTCATTAGAATTAAGAATATTTGCCCCAATGCCCCTATCAGACACAAGAACACAGCTGCTAATTAATGTTTCAATTGCTTTTACAAGCTGTAAGTATGACTTCTGAAATAAGTGCCTAAACTACAGCTGCCATATAACTACATTACAGATTACATATTATTAGAGAAATTAATTTACCTTTTTGTTTATTTCCAGCATTCCAATGAATGAAAGAGGCAAAACTTGGAATACAGCAAGATAAAACAATACAGTCTGTTGGATTCCTGCCTGGGAAGGAACAATACTGAATATAGTTATTAAAGGTAGGACACCTTTATCTTCTACCATAAAAACCAAGTATAATGTCCACATCTTTGTGCTTGTAAATTTTTTTTTTATCAATGCTGTAAAAACGAGTTTCTCAACACACTTACCTGCCGTGCTGCTGCAGGGAGCTTATTCTGAGCTGACTTTACAATCATTACCTCTTGAGGAGTATCCCAGCTCAGATACCTATTTGTGACAAGAAAGGCCTGTCTTAATCACTTAAAAACCACTTATTAATATATTATTTCACATAAAATATAATCAACTATAATTAAGCAGATGACTGTGCCCAGGCAAAATTCAGTATTTGATTTGGAAGAGGTGCTCAAGATTTCTGCTGTGTGCAATAATGCAAAAATCCATGGAACTAGGAATAACTGATTTCATACACCATTTTGAGAAAAATTTGGGAAGTATGAATATTCACTCTCTTAATTTTTCTCCTTCCCTTCATAATCACCACTTTCTTATCCTTTAGCCTAAAGAAAACATTTTTTTCTGAAAACCAAAAAAAGGAAGCAGTTTACCACAATCAATAACTGTGCTGCTTTAAAAGAGAAACATTCCTACCCTATGGAGAAGAACCTTTGCAAATGAAAAACAGCTCTGACTTTGAACATATTATTTGTATGTTTGATCAGGTTTGTTTTTCAGCTCTTAAAGTCCTCTCCTGGTATGTTGCCATTGCAATACTAAAGGCAGTAAAGTTGTCACAGAAAAGCAAATGGTAGGCTAGGTTTTGTGGAACTTGATACCAAATTTGACCCCATAATACTTAAGTAGATGAAATTCTTCTACAGGTAAGAGCATGCAGGAACAGTACTCCAGGTAATGTTCTAGATTAACAAGCCTGTTGTCAGCCATAGGGTGACAGTAAAATAACAGTAAAATAACACGATTCCCCTACTCCTCTATAGTACTAATCACTGTTAATTATATTAAGCTCTCCTTCTCCACTATATTACTACTGACTGTTAATGATATAAAGCCTAGTTGTTGTTTAATACCTGAAGAATTTGCAACAGGAACCAGCAAGATAGACTTTTTCCAGTACTTCTCCACTATCAGCAGAGAGACGTAGAAGCCAGTTCTGCACTGTCAAGACTATCAGGGAAGCTTTATAATCTGACGGACTCGGTAGCATTTCCCCCTACACAAAAAAAGGCTATTAGAAAAAAGTTTCTATCAGGAGGATACAAAACATTTTGACAGTCAGGAGAACATGAAAGTAAATATACATTCTTCAAAAACTGAAGGAGGAAAGCTGCCTGCTAATCAGATCAGTATCTCTAACCTCATGTCCATGCCAAATAATTACCTATGCCATAAATTATCAGCTGTCACACTTTTTTTCTAGAAAAGGTACCCTTTAAAAAAATCCCTGCCTTGCAAAAATTAACTGCTTATTGATCTAATTGATACCAATCTTGAAGACAAAATTGTTTTAAGTATTTCAAAATAAGACATTCAGTAGTAACTCAACAGTAACTGCTACAAATGGTATTAACACTGCTTTAGTTTTAGGCACCTCAAGGATAGGGCTAATATTTCTAAGCGCTGTGGACACTGGGTGAAGGAGACAAATTATGTAATTATCAGGTAGAAACAGTAGAATAGATTTTGGGCAGGGTTGCTTCAATAGGCCTCCAGTGTATCTGCTTTTTGTTTTTTTTAATGTCAACAGATCTGAAGAAAACTAAAATTTTCAGCTACTGTCCTTGCCAGTTAAAAAATAAAGAAAAATATAAGTAGAGTTTATTTTGTAAGGAATTAAGAATTAGTTGCATAAGAATAAAAGCACTGGTTTTAAAATCTTCCACAAAAGCTTACAAAAAAGCATTTGAATGCACTATTGAGAAATTCAGAAAAGTATACCTCTAAATTTTCTGTTAATATAAATAAGGCACATGTTGCAAACCTTTAATGACCTAAAAACATAAAAAATATGTTTAATGACCATAAAAACATTGAGAAAATAGTTTGGAAAGAAAAAGCACTCCATTCTAAATGTTTCATCAAAATATACTAATTGAGTATTTTGCACAAAAATGCTCTAGTAAAAAGTAATCTTACCAGTGGGCATTCCAATAGTAAAGCATCTTCTATTTTTTCAGACTTGGCACACTTTGACTTTTGATAAATTAGTCTTGGCTGTTGTGCAATGCTAAAGGAAAATGATTGCTAATCATTAGTCTGTTTTATAGGCCACTTTCTATCAAGTCATTTCATACAGTTTTATAAATCCTGCCTTCTCCTTAGGCAGGTCAGAAATCTAAACATCTTATTTTTACTTTGTAAATATACCTGAAATTGCTCTCAAAATAAGGCCTAATAAACAATAGTTAATAAAAATATAATTTTTTTTTGTTTAGTTTTTTTTTTTTTTTTAAAGGAACAAACTTAATAGTAACATTCTTGCTCTAGTGATATACATTAAGAAGAAAGCATATTGCAAAAACTAATGATCATCCTGGAACCTTCCCCTCAGGTTCTTCCAACGCTGCCTTTTATAACAAAGGTGCAGCATCATGTTCAGATATTTTAAAAAAACCTCTAATTAAAATTGATGCCATTTGGGTTTTGCCTTTTTTCTTTTTATATATTCTCTGTATTCTTCACACATGTATTTGTAACTCTGTCACCTATTGTATTAGTATCTAGTTTTCCCAGTACTTTACCTTGGCCTTTCCCTAGGCAGAAAGACAAAACAAATTCCAGATCTCCAAGCCCCAGGAGTTACAAGGCCCCAGTGCCATCTTGGTTCTTCCTACGAACCAAGGCCGAGTACAACTCTTCGAGATACATTTTCATGGAAAAAGTACAACTAGTGCTGAAGAGGGGGCTCCAGAGAAGGGGCTTGACCTGGGGTGGGAATTACATCCCTACTTGTCCTCCTAAGTGGTGCTTTTTATCAATTATGCTGATTTCCTAAAGCCTACAAATGTGTACTCATCCTGGTAGGGGTGGGCTTTTACAGACATCTTTCCATAACTGCCTCTGAAGGCCTTCATTGAAGATCCCCTTTTATATTACCCCCTTTTTAAAATTATCTTGGGTTTCATTTCCAGGTTGGGAAAAAGGCAACAAAATAAAAGCTTTGTACTGTGCACAGTTTTGCCCTCTGGGAGAGGATGAGACAAAGAAAAACCTGAAAGATGTTGGACAGGTTAACCCAGTAATGAAAATATTCAGATAATGTAGGAATAAAAGCAGATTTAGACATCAGCTGTGGGTGATAGATTAACTTAATTAACTCTTAGTGGTTTACTCTGACAGAGTAGTTTATCTTTTATGTATCATATGACACTATCTCAAAACTGGTCCGTCCCCAACCTCCTTCAGCAATGCACTTCTCCAAGTCCATGCTACTTCCCTCACAGTAGGGACAGGCAAGGGCAACGGCTGGTGCACACGGATTTCCTGTCCACTACTCTACCCTACCATGTGCTGCCTCCAAACCTGTGTCTCTGCAACTGATCATGGAACAGGAGACTATATTAGATCAGAGAATTGATCTACAAAATACATTTGCAAAAACTAGCACATACTGCAGGTGTACTTTTATATGAAGAATAATTTACTTACTTTATACAGAATTCACATAGTACCAACCTTGTTACATAGGCTGATTCTGTGATACACTGTTATCTTCCTTATTATCTGTGTTAATCTTCCATTCCTGCTCTGAGAGCTGAGGTTATACTGCACCAGAAAGATCAAGCTTTCTTTTACCAAAGTAGGTGTCACATTAAGATACAACAGCATCTAAATGTAATTCAAAGATTGTAAACCAAAGATTTATCACCTGCTTATTTTTTCTTCCCAAGTAGACTCCATTTAATTCACAGCAGCTATTTGTATCAGTAAAGTTAGCAAAATAACAGAGAATCAGTCTCAAATCTGTAAGTCAGTACCTCATAATTGTAAATTTATTACCTGGTAATACAGCATTGGTAATTGTCCATGTAAATTCTCCCTCTTTCATATGCAATAGGAGATGCAGAATGAGTTGTCCAAACATTCTTGAATTTAGTACTTTCCTGAAACACAATAGTTTTAACAGTGATGGCCATTTGTAACAAACTTTGCTTCTGAAAGTATTTTATTTGGCTCCTGCAACTTAATAACTTACATTAATTAAAACTTTACTGTGGAATACACAAGAAAGAATCTTATTTGATTTTTATAAATAAAATTAACAGACCTTTTATAAGAAAACATTGTCTTTTCTAAAGACCAAATTAAAATATTTTTAATTAGCTAATTATGGACAGCAGGGTTAAGGAATATTTTGTCATTAACTTGCCTGTATTAAAACTGGCAACTAAACTTCCATGGTGACTTTTGAAATCAAGGTCTAAACTCCCCAGAGTATAAATATGCAGAGAATTCTTTTATATGTTATTAATTTGATTTATTGAACACCTAATTCCACTCTGCTGGTGGTGTTTGGTATGAAAGATAGAAAAACATATTTACCGTTATTTGCAATATGTGCCTGAAATGTTAATGAAATAAACTGCTCACATTAAAGTTTCTTGAATGCATTTGAGATATCAGGAGCTCTATACCATTAACAAAGGTTCCAGTCTTAGAAAAACGAAGTGTAAGTCAGATGTGCTTATTTTTATTTCAGTAAACATTGCATGCCTATTGATTTAGTTACACAAGCAGACACTTCAGATGACTTCCAATAAATGTATTTACAATATAATTGCCAATTCACTTCCACATTCTTTTATGATGTATTTCCATCAACTACTGTATGGCAGTAATTGTTTTAACAACAAAAACAAAAAAATTCAGTTTGTAATAGGTTTAATTCCTATTTTTTCTGCAACATCAGTTTCACTGAGAACTGGGGTTATGTTTACCTGCAAATCTCAACCGGTTATATTATTATGCAAACTCCTCTCAAATTCAACATGAAGCACTAAGAATTTAAGATTAGTATTAAATATGAAGCCATCTTAAGGAAATAGGTGATAGAAAATCTCATAAAAGCTTATTTCTAACACAATTATTATATATATAAGTGCCTCTGCAGTTTTTGCCCAGCACAATCCTCTCTACATTTCTAGGTCTGAGCCCTGTGAAATAAATTTAACCATTACTCTCTTCATCAAAACTGCACCTTTTTTCTCCCCAAACTTGTTCTCCAGCGTGACCGAGGATCTCTCGAACACCTGGGCTGAGGACTGACAGCCCCCTCGGCTGAAAGCCCGAACCCGCAGGGCTGCAGCCAGGGCCGAAAAGCAGCCTATTACCTGGCACATGATCCTTCTGAGGAGTCCCAGGTTCTTCCTGTGGGCGACACCAGCATCTCTGGCATAGAAGCCGTGGGCCCTGCGGGTGAGGAGGCGGCAGACGTTGTGTACCCCGCACGCCCGGAGGGCGGCCCTGCTCCCACCGGCGGCCGCCTGCGGGCATATTCTCGGCCCGCGGGGCGGGATCGCCTTTCTCCCCCGCTCCAGGCTCGCTCTTGGCAGGGTGTGTAGCCTTGCAGGGCCAGGCCCGCGCCGGGTTTATCTCAAACCCCCGCCCTTTCCGGCGAGAGGTGAAGCGAAGCGGGGAAAGGCCCGAAGGGCTTCTTCCTCCTTGACTCCCGAGCGAGGCAAACCGAGGCCTCCCAACGGTGCTCCGCGCTTCCCGGCCCGCCGCAGCTCCGGTTTCCGCAGACTCCAGGCGGGAACAGCCCTGCGCCGCCTCCCCCGCGGCCCGCCGGGTACTGTAGTTTTTCCGCGAGCGGAATCGCGCGGCGGGCCCGGACTTCGCCTCCCGCTGCGCCCCGCGGAGCGCCGCCGCCGCTCCTGGGCGGGCCGGGCCGCGTGGAACCCGCGGGTGGCGGCCGAAGTGGGGTCACCCTCCCGTACGGGAGCGCTGTGGCGCTGGCTTTCATAAAGCACCGCTCTGAGGACCGGGCAGGAGCAGGCGCTGCGCAGGGCTTGGTGAGAATCGCCGGCAGTGGCCGCCAGCCGGTACCGCGGACCAGGAGCTCTGCCCCGGCCGGGCTCCCCGCTGATCCTGCGCTGAAGGATGCGGGCGCTCGACGTGCGAGGCGTGTAGATGGAAGCATTTTACCCGTTTGTTTTTCGAATAAAGGCAGGAAAGTTTTGTTAGTTGTAGCTAGTTAAGGAGAAGTCGATACTGGTATCTTCTTTCTTTTAAAATGTTCCTGCTGTAGAGCCCAGCCTTCGGGGTTGGGCACGGGGCATTGCCGGGGGTGAACGCCCGGCCTGGCACCTGCGAGCCTTTGTGGGTACGGCAGTGTGGGATTGAGTGTACCCGGACCTGGGGGGAAGGTTAAGGGATTTGTTGAAACCCGTTTAAAACTCCAAGGTCAAGAAACTTCTTAAGATGCATGACGCCTCATTTTTGTATTTTTAGAGCTACATGGCAAATGTTGTCACAGTCATCAATAGCAACTTGCTGGCTGAGCAACTGAAGACTGCCCAGACTCGTTTCGCTTTCTTGCCAGAGGCCAAGCGCGCAAATGGGGTAATCAAAAGTTACTGATCTTTTTGTGTTCCCGTATCTGTTCTTCAGGATCTGAGTGGAACCTTGAATCTTCACTGATACTAAAGAAAAAAGAGAGAGTCCTTTAAATTTCTGGTGCTTTGTAGTTTTTGCTTGAAGGGAGCTAAACACAGACACAAGGGTTGCAGTTGCTCCTTCAAAGAGCTGAGTAGGTCAGGAAGCGGAGCATACTGTCTGGTGGATTTGCAACACGGCCAGTGACTTCAGAGCTGGCAAGGCAGGTTGGAGCTCATCAAAGTACACATGGACATCCAGAGTCCTCCAAGAATGTAAATGGATAAGGTTCTTGAATATAAACTGTAGACAGTAGTAAAATTCATGCTGCTCTATCCCAGTTCTCATCACATTTAATAAAAAACCCCATAAGTTTGTGTTGAGACAAATCATCTTTTGTTAGGCAATGCACTTAAATATTTAGTATTTTGTAGATACTATGGTTAAAATAGTTTAAGTAATTGCATTTGGAGGTTTAGATGTATCTTCACTGTGCAAGTATGTGTATACATACAGATAAAGTCTCAGTAGCTCTTTTATTTTTTTTTTCCTTTTACTCCTTCCTCTGTAAGTAGCAGCCAGCAGAGGGTGTGCAGGGTAACGAGGAACCCTTTGATTATTCAAGTAAATGTTTCCTGTAAATCCGCAGGATTTATCTCCCCTTCTCTCTCATTGCATAAACTATTTCCCCTATGCCTGACTATTTTTAACAGGCTACCTCGCAGCTTGGGGAAGAACAGGCACTTCTCACTCAGCACACGTGCATGTGATTAAAATCATATCTGGTGGGGCAGGTTTGTTTGTTTTTACCTGCTTTGCTTTTTAACTAATTTTAACTTTGTTGTCTCTATAGTATTCAGAATAAATCAAAATAGTTTTTATTTTGTTTTTCTTTTCCCCTGGGAGGCACTGCTCTGCAGGAGTTTTACTGAAGTTGCTGTATGCTCACAGGGAGGTCTGCATCCTTCCTGGTTCATGAGAAAGGAAAATAGTTGAAATTTTTAGATCTGCTGAGTTTGAGAAGTTGTGAAACAACCTGTTGTTTCAAATGTGCATAATTTTTTGGAAGTATATAATTGAAAAATTAATTATGAAGCCCCAAGAGAGCATGATTAGTCACTTGGTCAAATAGAATAGGATTAAACACTCAGTTAATGAATGAGTCTGGTTGACAATAAAGTCCCCCCCCCCCCCACCCAGACTGGAAATATTAAGAAATATTAATATGTATATATTTTAAAAATAACCACTGGCAATTAATAGTTATACCTTCTGTGTTACCATTATCTTGAATTTTTTTTCCTTTTTGTCCCCAATTGCCCCTTGTATCTGTTTTGTTTAAGTTGTTTTGAGTTTTGGTAGTGTTTGATGGTGATAATACAGATTAGCAGGGCTTTGCAGAAGAGCATTGGGGATTAATGGTCAAATGTTGTCTAGGTAAGCTTCTAGGTACCAAGCAGAAGTAATTGTATGAAGTTAATTGTTTGCAGTTGATTGTTGAAGTCAATTGTTACAAAAGCTGCACATACTGTTCCTAATATAGGCTATTTTTGTCTTTATAAAAGAGACTCTACAAGTAGGCTTAGTGATTGGAGATGGAAGAAGTTGTTAGATCTGTAGTTGGAGATTAGCCAAATGTCAAAATATTTTCATCCAGTAAGTTCATTAAATTAGTTTCTTCGACAAAAGTAACAGGTTATTTTTGTTCTTTTTGTTGTTTTTTTCCTCTAACATCTCTCTCAGAATTGATATTTTTAAAGAATTTTACTCATCAGTTAAGTAGTTTACATATGTTTTGGGGTTAATTCACTGTTAAAAAATCTTAGAGCCGTTCTTTTCTCCTGTATCAAATTTTTCTTCTTTGTGTGTGACTGCTCAGGGTTTTAATGACATCATCAATTAATTTAATGCCAACTTCAGGTCTGGCTAGCAGTTGATGTGTGTACATTCTTCTGCGTGTTCACCTGCAAAAAGATGTACTAAAGGTGCTGTGTTTTGAGGAGGGAAGGAGTTTTAAGATAGTTTCTTAAAATTTCTCAAACTGAGGACCTGATGTGTACTTGTAACAATGACAAAACTGTAAAGTCTAAAAGGCAGTGCTCCACAGGGAAACAAAGATTCCGTGTTGCTCTTCAACATGGTTATCAAGTGCATTGTTTCTTTAAGGGTTTTCTTCTGAAAAATAGTTATGCTGCTACAAAATTTAGTAATTTTTAATGTAATTCAGTTTCATGTTAATTTCCTTAAAGATGAGAGTTGAATTGTTTTGATTAATAATAAAACTTAAAGTATTCCTGACTGTGACTGTGAACAGGGAAAGAACTCCCAATTCTTTCAGGCAACATTTCTTGCTGTCAGAACTTCAGGGTATGATAATCTTACCTGATAACAAGAAAGGGTGTTTGCCTGTTTCATTAACAAACTTCAGTTAAACAATCAAGCAATGACTCGCTTCAGAAAATGTAACTTAGGCTTACAAGTGATTTAATGGGTTTTGAGCTTTTAGTAGCTATGTTGCCCACTAATCTCATGATCTGTGGATGACTTCTAACTCTTAGGGATGTACATGTATGTCTCAAGGGAGTTCATTCACATTTAACATTGATTACAGCAGGAAATCTTCACCTACCCCACTCAGCTTACATTTTCAAAATTTATCTGCTAAAATTGTTCAATTATCACTCAAAGGCTCACTTTTTCATAGAAAGGCTTGCATATCTCGATTTTACTGATGTAAGATCATCATAGTCATCTGACTATAGTTCCCATCTGTGCATCTTTTCACGTTCTTATTTAGATATTTAGAAAGCCAAGAAAAATTATGTGGCTAGCCTAGCAGCTGAATCACTGTATTTTATGGTGAATATCAATGCTGGCGCAGGAAATGCAAGATACTAACTCAAGTCTTTTCAAATGATTGAGGGAGGAAGGGAATTTGTAAACAGTTTGCAATGTAATAATGGAATCTTTATCCAAGCATTTCTATAATCTAATAATAATAATTTTGGATTGTGGTTTGGGATTTTGGAGGACTTTCTATTTGTTTTTATTTTCAATAATTTTATTTTTCATTGCCTTTATGTAAATTACACATTTTGCAGAAATTGTTATGATGTCTTAATTTTCATGTCTCGTTATTATTATTTCATTATATCCCATATATGTTAATAGTTATGGAGTATGTTATGAAAAATGCATACATATTTTCAAATCAAAACCATGAACGACTTGTAGTAATTGAAGTATAAATTGGAATTGTTTTAGTTGCTGAGCTGCATTTAAAAAACCAAACACAATAAACTCATTAACATTAGAAGACGTTTTGATTGTTGAAATAGGCCTAAATGTTACATTTTCACTGTATGGCAATGCTTCCATGTCCTGGTAACATTGCAGTCTCAGCAGCGAAAATTAACAGTGATTTTTCTTTGGCATTGTCAACCATAAGGCAAACTCCATTTTATTTAAACTTTGACAAATAAAAAGAAATTTTAATAGTTTTTCCTTTTTTTTTCTGTAGGCTTACAATGAATAAACAATGCCCTTTATAAAGTGTGACTCATTCAAAAGTACACGTTAAATGAGGAATTGTTCATTTAATTGAAGTGATTCCTTTGCCACTCTTTGTATTGATATGTACAGATTAATAATTTTCAATTTGCAGGACAAGACTTGTGATCAAATACTACTATTTTCCTCGAGATAAAAATCTTTGTTTTGCAACCAATTTGCACAGAATGTTTTCTAGTAGTGTCTTGTGCCTGTTCTTTTGTAAATACTTTTTGTATTTCCAGTGCATTGAATTTGTATGTGTGGTTTCTACAGAAGCAGCACTGCAAAAAAAGAAGAGAAAAAAGATAGGAAAACAATAGGACTTAGAATAATTTTAAGGAAAAAAGAACAAAATCCCATCAGGGTAAAAGTAGTAGGGAGGGTATTTCATTTTACTTGTCTCATAGAAAGCCTACATCAACAAGAATATACAAAAAAACCCACCAAAAATGCTAATATTAGCTACATACACTTGTTTTCTTTCATGATTGTTCCTTTATGAAGATATTCAAAGGAAAGTAAAATATAGTAATGTAAGATAAAATTGTACATGTAATAGAAAAATCTGAATCACTTTATAATTTCCATTGATAAAAATTAAACATGTATAACAACTGCATTTCAAAGACAGCATTGAACGGGGATCAGGAGAATACATGGTAGAAATGTTGGATGGCTTTATGTGCATTATGTTTACATTCAAAAAAAGATATTTAATTTCCTATTAAAAAGCATAAAACCATTGTCACAGTTCCAGAGTGAAATCTTTCGAAGAAAATTAGTGGAGTGAAAAATGTCCATTTTGCTGACAGTATGTACCCACTAGAAGAAGTGGTTTCTTTACTGATCATTTCTTTCTTATGTTCGTAAAGGTACAATATCAGTCTTGGGTTATTGTTTTACTGTGTATTTATTTTCCTTCCCCTCCCAGATAGGACTTTGAAATGATACCAGATAATTTAGTTTTTGACTGGTTTTATTCCAGTAGCCTACTTTGGGCTATTTGGGCTTTCAGCACACTGTAGGGATGTTGCCATTTTCTAAAAAGCATTTGAATTGATATTTTAGTAAATGATTTTTAGTAAATCTGATGCCTGTTCTGGGTTATTTGACCAGTCTCTCATGTAAGTGACATAAACAGGTTACTGCAAAACTGTAATCTGAGTTAAATGTGTTTTCAGGTCTCTCAACACAACAAACTTCATTACAAGGCTTTCTGCTTTATGTCTGAGGAAAAACAAGATACAACACAGGCACCAAAGTAATAGACGACCAATGGTTCCACTCGGATCACGGATTTTAACTGATCCTTCTAAGGTCTTTGAGCATAACATGTGGTGAGATGTTTCTTCAAGGATGATTTTCGTATAATTTTGTATACTGTTCACTCTGATGAATAATGGTGTGGATGTATAAAATAAGGTGCAGCCAGAACAGACATAGGAAGGTAGCACTAGAGGAAAACTGAGACCGTCACAAGTAATCTGACAGTTACAACCTCTCAGTGACTCGCATTAAAAGCTGCCAAGCAAATAGTTAGTCAAGGAGTGAAAGACAAAATATTATTATGGATCAATATAATCAATTAGGGGACAGAGAATGTAGAGATAAGATAGTCCATGTTATTTAAAATGACAGAAAGTTTCTAGGTACAACAGCATTGCATACTGGATTAGTGCCCTAGTCTAAAATTGACACCATTTTGAAAGGAATGTGCTAATTACTCATAATCTTCTAAAGGTGTACTGAAGATGTTACAGATAATTCAGCAGAAATTTTCACACACTGTGCGATTATCAAAAAAAGTAAATAGAATCTTAACATAAATAAGCAATGTAATAGCAGAGAAGACATCAATGTGTAAATGCTGACAAGAATAAGAATTGCCCTGATATGCAACATCTCCGTCTCTAAAAGGTGCTTTTGTGATTAATGGGTGCTCAGAAAAGAGCGAGACTGCTAGTCAGCACAGTGGGAAAAATGAGACTGAATAGCTTAAGATTTTTGATTGTGGAATGGAGGTGAACACAAAACAGTAAGTGATACAGGAAGTGTTAGAAGGTTAGAAGATTATCTAAATCTATTTAGAAAGTAGAATATCTCCTCTCCCAAATATCTACCTAAGATATTAGGGAGACCAGGAATTTGTATTCTGAAAGTTCATCATTAAACCCAAGGAATATTTGTTGAGAAGAGGGAAATTTAGAAGCTATACAAAAAATTACTTCTTACAAAATTGTAATGTATTTTTGAATTGTTACCATTTTTGAGAGCAAAGGTTTAGCAAAATTAGGAAAAGGGACTGGATGTGGCTAACAGTAACCAATGGGTAATATAACATAGGAGTAACATGACACATTTCAGGACTTAAGCTGACTTCATAGAAGTAATCTGCAATTCTTTTTCCTCAGAGGTGTCCTCTGCTGTTAGCTGTCAGAGAAACTACTAGACAAGTTTTTAACTTGGCAGGGTTTTTAAAATATTTTTTATAACCCATTTTATTGTTCCACTTTGCTTTTTAATTGAAATTATTTCAAAAGATTCTCTATATCAATATTCTGATGAATAAAAAGTCTTAAGAATATGATACAGAAGATTTTCTTCTTGTTAATAAACTAGTATCTGCATTACTCTTTTTAGTCTTTAAATCTGCGCTTAACTCATCAGTTAAGATACACTACTAGATTTGTCACCTGTTAGTTCTAAACTAGATGTCCCCAAGCTGTGGTCCCTAACACCACTTTAAGGCTAAATTTGGAGTTGGCTATACTTCCTTGGTCAAGGAAGCTGGAAGCTGCCTCATTATTGTGTTAAGAGTGTCAAGTTTGTCTCTGTGTTTCATGAATCTATATGCAATGTAGTTCTTAAGCATCTTCCAGGCACTAAGCAGGGTTAGTGCTTCCTGATAGATGGATGAATCCTTTACATGTGTAAATGCTGATTGAAATGTAGGCTATATAATCAAGGTAGGAAAACATTTTAAGGAAAGGGCCACCCTTTTCCTGTAACATTGGTTTTTGATGAAACTTTTTTTGTTTGTTTTATAATTTCCTTCAAAAAAATTGATCATGTGTAGCTTCAGTTTTTCCTGCTACCCTTTGGTGACAGTCTAACATAGAGTTATCAAACTTTGATGCAGATGGTTGGGATGGATTGTGAAGGTGGAAGTGAAAGAAACAGGGTTGTTCAGAAAGTGGATCTGCAGATGAACCTATGTAGCTCAGATGGGAAAACAGGTGAAATTGAATTGAAGCAGAGGTGCATGGAAGTTGTGATGGTCTTGATAAATCAAGAACCTGGCTATGATATGGGGTAGGTCATTGTTTCTGAAGATCATTGCACTGGCAGGGTTCTCAGTAGGGAGATAAGGAGAATTAGGATGAGTGGTAGTAGTGCTAAATAGATTATCCAGGGTGAGCATAAGATACTTGTCTTCTCTAACACTGATGTATGGTGTCCTTTTGCTTTTCACTCATCATCTTTGTTAGTTCATAAAGTGGCATTCTTTTTGTGTGAATTGGCAGAGAGCAAAGAGCTGCTACCATTGCTGCTAGAAATACTAAGTAAATAAATTTGTGAACTAACACTTTAGGTGTTTATTGTGGTGCTTTTCTGTCATTTTGAGAGAGAAGTAATGAACGATGCTAAACATTGGAGCAAAAAATGCCTGCTTCTATTCAGGTCAGTAACTGACAGAGTTTTCATATTATCACAGGGATAATTAAACCCTAAGTTAGAAAACAAGTTAGTGGAAAAGGACTAAGTTGAATAGGCTGAACTGAAAGCAGCATTGTTTGATCTCATATCAGGCCTACTCATGTTAACAGTTCCTGGTGTGGTTAAAATGGATAGCTTGCTCTGCTGCTCCAGTGTTCAGCTTAAAACACTTCTAAACACTATTTAAACACTTCCGTGCTTCCAATTCTTATGTGTCCTGTGTTCCAACCAGCTTGTGTTGCTGATGGAGCTGCCTCATTTGAAGCATCCATACTATGTAAATAATTTGTGTAAGACCTATGCAATGTCTCCTCTTTTGTAGATTTTGCTCAAGAAGTGCTGCAGCAGTATTATTTGGGATCTACCATATAGAAATTTCTACAAAAGCACCAAAAGGGGCTTTATGAATTTCCAAGGAGGAGAGAAAAAAAGGAAAAAAAAAGGCTTCTAATGAAGATGGAAGGCTTCAGGCACCTTTAGTATTGTGTGTAGAGCCCCTAAGGGCTCTGACAGACACACAATGATGGATTAAAATTGATCAGCTAAAGATTACAGTGCAGCAAGTCATCTGTCAAAAGGGCTGACTGTGTATTATTGCCATCTGAATAGTCCTTGGTTTCAGCTTGCTGGAATAGGCAAGGTCAAAACTGGTGATAGCAGTGAGGGAAGCAAGTCTTTCCAAGAGGATGTCTGCCTGGTAGTGCTTTGGTCATTCAGTTTTATTCTACTGCAGCATTTCTGTCAGAGCCATGACACTGCACAGGAGCATTTGGTATATGAACAAATACAGGAAGGGGAGAGGCAACCTGCTGGGGACAATAATGAGAAATATTTTAGTAGAGAGGCGGAAATCAAGTCTGAGGCAAGCAGACAAATACATACCAATTAGTCTCCCACAATTAACAACAGAGGAACAGTGAAGGTCTAAGAATTAAATTACCTATATGTCACCAAGTACGGAAAAGGAAGATGCTCATTAGCTTTTAGAGACAATCAGCTCTTTTCAAGCTGGCACCTTCTTCCTTTTCCCATAGTAACCAAAAGAATTTTAGTCATGGGCTTTAAGTTAGCTGATTTCAATAGGATTAGGATCTAATAGATTACTTGAATTATATTATCTAATTTAATCTGTTCAGACTGGACAATTTGGAGGGACAGCTGATTGGCTTTTGAAAATGTCCTGCAGCACATTTTTGGGCACTCCCCATTGTGGTCTGATTCAAACCAGAATCTGTAGGGAAGGCAGTTTAGTTGTCAGAGTCAGATCTGGGCTTGGTTCTGTGACCATGGATTAACATAACATTGGGGTAACCACTTTACACAAATATAGATAGCCTAGACTTTGGAAAGATTGCAGCACTGCTTTTTTTACAAATGTCTCGTTCTGGTTTTTTAAAAATGTTACCTATCTCTATTCCTCAGAAGAGTAAAATCCTGTTCATCAGTTCCACCTGTTCTAATTGAATAGGTGAATTATGCTCCTTGTTTCAGAACAGCTGATTTCTTTGCTAGTCCTTAGTTCCTCATCATAAACACTATTAATGTGAGGTGTTTCTTGCATTAGGGTGTTTGTTGATAGGTCTATTATTGTATTCAGCTAAATACAGTTCTAATGGGATACTCAAAATACACTCCTGTAAATGCACTCAATTTGCAAGATATATATAATCCTGTTATTAATAAAAGAAATACATTATGCTTCAGTCTCTTTGCAGTTGGGAAATGTTTCTTAATCACTTGACTTTTACCTAATTAGTAATTAATTTTTATCTATCATACACTGAAACTTAGGTTTTAACTGTCAGTGTCCTTGTGGTCATTCGCTTGCACTTAAAAAATAAAAACAAGGTGTTTGAGACAGTGTGGCTAATTCACGACTGTTTTTCCTGGGAAAAAATATTATGAAAAACCCTATTGAAAAGCTGGTGCTTCAACTGCCTTCTGCAGGGACCACATGCAATGGTCGCAAGAAGAAGAGGAGAATGCCAAGAAAAAAGCAACAGAGAACTCTCTTGTGAAAGTTCAGTCAGAAGACCAAGGTAACAAATTTCAAATGGTATAAAAATTCTTATTTTAATGCTCTGTATTAAAACATTTGAAGATGCTGTAGAATTCAGGAACACTCTTTTTATTTCTATAGTCTTTTGTCTAAATTTTTAAATTTGTTTTTGTTTTTTTTCCCCTTTGTTGCCTCGAAAGATCTCACAGTGTGTTTTTCTAACAATACAGTCACTTATTTGAACAATTTTACAATTAGGGTGGCAATAGACTCTATGTAAAACAAGTGCATGTATGGTGCAGTTGTTCTGACCTGTTTTGCAGTCCTCCAGAATACATACAACTCCTACTACTCAAGGCTTTTACAGAATCAAAGGGAATGAATTTGCATTCAGCTAGGGTGCTGGGGATGAAGATTCCCATGTACAATATTCAAATGCTTTTCAGTGATTTGTGAACTATTTAGAGAGCTTGTATTTGTACATTGCACTGTATTTCAGTTAAATGCCATGAAATGGCAGTGGTCCCAGCTGGCCCCAGCTTGCTGCCATTGCCGGGCTGAGCTGGGAGTGCTTCAGGAATCAATGTGTTCACATTGTGTGGAAGGTGTTCCAATACATCCTGCACAGTCTGCTCTGTAAGGGATAGTGTCATTATGATCCTGTGCCTTGGTGTAACTAAGGCCCATGAGGGAGTTTATTTGAATTACCTGAGAATGTCAGCCTGCCTTTCTCTGTTACCTCTCACATTCTTTATCTACCTACAGGAGTACAATATTTGTTTTTCAAAAATTACATCTAATATCTTAACTTGATTTGTATAAAAAGCTGAAAAAGAGCTCATAATTGAAAAGTAAGCTGTGTGACCATGTGGCTCATGGAACCTTTCATTTTTCATCTATAATCAATTAGAAGTTAGTTTGTGCTGGTGAGAAATGGAATAGTCAGGCATTTCTCTATTGCCATGAAACACAAGAATCCAAGGACATTTCCTATGAAGGCCCCTCTGTTTAGAACTTGAATAGGTGAGCATTGCTGATAGTGTTCCTTCAGAAAGCTTCAGCTTCATTCTGCAAATGGAAGTACATTTTGGCCTATTTGTGTAAACAGTGAACTAGACCAAGGCTAATGAGCAGGTTATTTTGGGGCCTTGAAAACTACAGTAAGTGGAAAAAAGGCAGATTTCAACAATACTATTGTATTACTAAAGTAGAAGAGTTCTGGTGAGACCTTTTAGAGCAAGAGAAGTTAAACTGAATGAACTCATGACACTACCTTTAGGAATTTGATTTGCTTATTAGCATGTGCAGTTTCTTCTCAGACATGCTTGCTAGCAGTGGAAGATGCTATTATGGTGAAAAATTGATTGACAAAGTAAAGGGTTGTTGTTGTTGGTTGGTGGGTGTTTTCTTCCTTTTTTGTTTTTGTTGTTGTTTTGGTTTGGGGTTTTCTTTTGTTTGGTTGGGTTTTTTTTGTTTTTTGTTTTTTTTTTCTTGGAAGTTTATATGGTTTTAGTTATGTAATTTTCACATGCTTTGGAATATTTCGTGGATAGGCTAATTAAATACACAAAATGAAATAAAAATTTGATAATACTGCATGCATGTTATTACATGGAAATGTAGGAATGATCAGTGCAACAATGCAAAGTAAAGTGTTCCTTCACTTGAACTCATGTCATTCCATACTAATACAGTTTGAAAGGCTGACTTCAGCTATTGCTTTCCTTCAATTCTGAAATCTGGAAAACTTGATGTGAATTTAAGTACAAGGGTTCTGAGCGGACTTGTAGGAATATGGTGACTATAGCAAGGGGTGATAATAATTAAAGAATCTTTTGACTAGAAGGGTTTTTGGTTTTTATACTGAAGCTGAGCAATCTATAAATGTGCAACTTAAACTATTGAAATCTGATATATATATGACTTCAATCAACTCTGAACTTTTAATATAAAACAGTACAATTACATGGCTGGGTCTTGCCCTTTAATAATACAATTGGATGTATTAAATGTTAATTTTAAAACATTATGCAGATTTCTAGGACAAGGCATTCTGCCACCTCCTTACCACTTCCCACTGCCTGTCTGTGCTTCTACTGATAATTCTCAGCCTTGTTTATCTCTGAAAAGCTGTAGCAATTTAGGAAATAATAGGTTAAGATTTAAAGAGAGTAGTAGGAGAAGTGCACTGTACATTTACCCCATACATTTATATTAAAAGAATTAATGTGTTGGTGTGAGTGAGAACAAAAATAAGATAGGCAACATGTTATATGAGGTACACTTTTGCATTAAGAGATGTCAGGGGTAGCAAGATAGTTCTGCAAATGCTTTGGAAATAAGGGGGAAAAAACAAGAAAAAATATTTTGTTTGGTGCTTAGGAAGGATAAGGAAGGGAAAACCATCAACCAAAGAGAGATTGAAAAGCTGTAATTCTTATCTTTTTATCAGCCAGCCTTTGAAGGGTTAGCTAGCTCCAGTCCAGTGGCTAGCACAATTAGTGCTAGTGAGAAGTAGGAAAGATTTTGTTCTTGAGCTGAGAAAGAACAAGTTACAAAGTACATCCATAGAGTACATGGGTGAGTGGAAAAGCAGAAAAGAGAATATTTGCTTTTTTAAAAAGGAGGTGGGAAAAAAAGAAGAGTCAGATAATTAGTTTCACTTCCTAAAAAAATACTGGAAGAGTACATCCAGAGCTTGCAGACGTTGGGTTCAGAAGAACAAAGGAGATGAATACTGGCCAACAAATATTTTTTCAAGAATAAATCATGTAAAGTCAAGCTAATTTCCTTCTTGGAGAAGGTTACAAGCCCTGGGGATAAGGGAAAAGCAGCAGATGTTCTGAAGTTTATCCTTAGTCAGGCTTCTGACTTGCTTTACTTGACATTTTCATAAGCAAGTTAGGCAAGCAAGAGCTAATGAAACTGCTTTTGGGTGAATGAATGTCTAGAGAGATCCTTTCAGAATGGAAGTCTGTGCTGGGCAGAGGAGTGGTTTATTCTGTGTCCAGTTCTGCTTGGTATTTTCCTTAGTGACCTCGGGAAGTTAGAGACTTGAAGATGATGTTAAGTAAAAAGATGTTTCAAGTATGGTGAAGGACAGGATTAAGATTCAGAAAGATCTGGACAAACAGTGGAAAAAAATAATCTGAAATATATAAATTTGCTAAAAATGAGTGCAGATTTCTTTGCTTCAGAATAATTCCTTGAGGAAAAAAAAAACCCTAGGTTTTGGAACAATTGGCTTGGTAGTCATTTTGCAGAAGATCTGAGAGTTGTGGTGAATCACTAGCTGAATCAGCAGTGGCACGTTGTTGCAAAATGGCAAGCTGGGAGTTATAAACAGGACTACAACCTGGAAGCCTCGTAAAATACTCTTTTTGCTCTGCAATGATAATGCCTTTGCCAGAATCCAAAACCCAAAACTAGTAAATCAAATCGAGAGAATCTAAAGAAGAAAAATTGAAATTTTCAGAAGTCTAAAAATTGAAGAGAGGTTTAGACAATCTAGAAAAGAGATTGTTTATGGAGGCATAGTAAAATACTTCAAATATGTAAATAGATGTTTCAGAGAAAAGACAGTAATCTTTGCATTGTCTGCTTGATCCCTAGCTGGGACAATTGCTCGACCTAATTGTAAGATGGAAATTTTTAGTTAGGTAGTGGAAAAGGTTTCTAACTGTGTAGAAAATTAAGGACTATAATATATTATTGAAGAAAGTTGTATGTGAAAGGTGGTATTTTAAGAATAAGTTGGACAGAGTTTTATGGGGAAGGGGTATGAATTCCCTGACTGTGTGAAATCCCTTCCAGTCCTACTCTTTGACAATCTAACACTCTGATAGAATGTTTTGTGAATTAAAAGTGAGCACAAAGGTCTGTTGTAAGACTCTGAAGTGTTTTGAAAATAAGAAAGCAAGTATGTTCCTTCTGTATTGTTGAACGGTTAAGAGTGAATTACTGTCTATTTGCTATGTCGTAGCATTTATCAGTCCAGTTCACAGAACTGGTATTTTTTTTTAAGAGGTGATGAGGTACCAACAAATTTGCAGTTGATTACAGAATTTCATAAAGCATGAAAGAATTTCAATTTACTATTTCTTAAATAATTGAAAAGGTGCATTATTTTATAATTTGAGACATGAAAGCTTGTCTAAGAATCTTCAGATTGCATATTTTGGTGGTGCTGTTATATGATGTCACTAAATTTTAAAAAATATGCTCTAAGCCAGTTTAGCCCTTCCTAAGTGACATAAAATCTAATTAAACCTTCATAGGAGTTATTTTGATTTTGAGCACAAGTTAAGGTGAGACACAAAATCCATGTGTTTTAATTTAAATGAACAATGTGTGGAACTATAGATTTTTAAACTGTATATTAGAGGTCTAAATTATATGTTGCTTTAGAGTATTTTCTAGCTAAGCTCATATTCACCAAGGTTTTTTTCTGTTTTAATTTCAGATAAATATGAGAGAGAAGCCAGTAAATATTGGAATGAATTTTACAAGATGCATAAAAATAAGTTTTTCAAAGATCGCAATTGGCTGTTTCTGGAGTTTCCAGAAATTCTTCCAGAAAAAAGGAGACAAGAGTTCAAAACAGAAGAAATATCTTTGGAACACACAAAAATAAATAATGACAACAGTTTTTCACTCAAAAATGGAATGTTTGAAGAAGGAGAAAAATACTGGAAGGAAAATTATGAAGCTGGTTCTACTGCTGTACAAGGATATGTATATAATAAAAATCAAGTAAAGGCTCTTCCTGACAATCCTCAAGGTAAAAACTGTGGAGAAGAACTTGGCAAGGTAGAATCCTTCCCTGGTTGTGATGCCACTTACCGAATATTAGAGGTAATGCACTGCAAATGTTCTGCCCATCACACAGAGCTCCACTTAATTACTCAAAAATCTGATTAAGACCCTTACTAAGTATCAAGAATGTAAGCCTTTGGAATTTTACATACTACATGCATTTATGGCAGAAACTTTCAGAGAAACCTGAATCTGGACTTGGTTTTCCCTTTAAAGTTTTTCCCAAATCAGAAGAGGGCTAGATTGTCAGATTGCATTTTCATTGAAAGTCAGGTTTCTTATTTCCCAAGGAAAGTCGTGAGTTTAGGTGCTTTGTCTAAAAGTGCAAGTACTTGCTGCATTCTTGCCAAATGGTGAAATTGGATAAGAATATTGCATTTTCTTATGCAGTTTGAGAGACAGATTTTCTCTTAACGTTAGAAAGATGTTGGGGAGAAACGTGATGATGTAAATGATTTTACAACTGTGGTATGAGCTGATTATACCTTTTCTGTCCAACATACCTTCAAGTCTAATGGGCCCTACCGGCCAACCAATTTAAGACAAAAATAACAAAAAATGGTTTTATTTGCTCATTTATTTTAACTTTATCTTTCTCTTCTGATTTTAGGTTGGTTGTGGAGCTGGAAACAGTGTCTTTCCTATTCTGAAAGTTCTATGGTACATAGTGTTGGATTTCCAAATATGAATGTTGTATTCACATCTTCATTTTCACCAAATGTTGGTGCTGGATCAGTGCTGCAGGAAGTGTTAAGGGAACCATTTTACAGCCCTAAGATTCTTAGTGTGTCAAACCACAAATAGTAGCATTAGTATAGGATACTCCTCATATTGCTCCACTCTGGTCTTGGGGGGATCATATTTGCTGACAGAGTTTGTCTTTGGGTGCGTCCAGGCTGATTTCTTGTAGTTAATCTCAGGCAGGTGAAGTATTCTCTTGTCTTATAGATCACTGTATAGCTACCAGGTATCTCTTCAAAAGGCCAGAATTATAGAGACCATAGATAATGGCATGTGATCTGCTGGAAAGAAGTTCTATTTTTTCTGAATTGCGTGGTATATTTGTCACATTACTTGTGGTTTTAGTGTCAAGGCACAAGTCCTGTATCACATTACTTAATTCATTGAAACATCTTAATCCACTTAGCTTCCAATTTTAGAAAAATCTGTTATGACAGCTTGTCCTCCCATCCATGCAGGCAGGAAGGTTTTATTGGAAAGGCTATGTATGTTTCAAGGGTTGAAATAGATTTCTTTTTATTCATGCCTTTAAGAGCTTGAGAACAACACCATTAATTATTCTATCAATGAATTCTGATTGCTAGTATCACCATTATACAAAAATACTCCATTTTGCAGATGTGGAAACACAGCAGGAGGAATTGAGTGATGCACCAGGGTCATACATGAAACCTCTAAGTGTTAGTAATGCATCTTCATCCCACAGCAAATGCTTTGCTTTAGACAGCATGTAGTGAAAGGGGAATCTGGTTTCATAGGAAAACTTTGAAAGGAACCCTATATAGGAAAAGATATCATGTGGCTGTATTGAAAAAGATGAGACAAACTTTTGTGTTTTCCTCACAGGAGGCATTAGTCATAGATTGGCATTTCTGATAATTAAGACTCTACTCGTTAGGTATTTTTCATGGAGATCTCTGCTCATACGTAAATTCTTCAGTCAATCACATTGGTTGATACATTGAACAACTTGCTTGTTTGTCTTGTATATGACCTAATGGAAAGATCTCTTATCTCTAAGGAGGCTTGACATTATAGAACAGTTGGTTTTACTCTGAATTTAATAATATAAAAATTGCCATTCTGGAAATTATATGCATATAAAATAATATATCTATATGCATATAATTATGTGCATATAAAACCAAGCCAGTGTCAAGCAAGTGTACCCTGTCTACAAAAGAAAATTTCACTGAGGTTAGTAATGTAAGTCTTAAACCTCTTCTCCCTGCCTCCCTTAAAATTTAAGTTAGTGCTTTTTAATATGGTGTGTCATGAAAACACCATCCAGATCAAGCCCTGTCTTTGTCTTAAATGGACTTTTTACATAGTTCCTATTCTGCTCTAAAAAAAAATTTTAAAACCCCCAACATTCTAACAGGTCTATTAGGTAATCAGCTTAACCTTTCCCAAGGGACTGGCTGGGTCCAAAGCCTGGCTGCTTGTCCTCATTCATAATAAATATGTAAATTAATCAATTCTCATGATGGTCACAGAGCTGATAAAGGTTTTGCTCAGCAAAAAGCATGGAGTATATTTTGTTCCAGAAGCATTCTTCTGTTGAACCTTCAGAAGTCACTAGCTTAGCTGTGTATACTAGATCTTACAGGCACTGGCAGAGTTTATTGATTCCCTTCTAAATAAGCTGTCTAACCAAAATCTTAAATATATTTTTAATTAATTAAATTGATCATGAGTTGATCATGAGGTCATCTCTCAGTGGGTTTTGAGTAGCTTTCTCAGTTTATCCTTCAGAGGTGAAAAAACTTCTCCCTAGAATTACTAGTATCTGGTGAATGGTACAAGGAAGTTTGCAGCTGGCTGAGTCTTGGATGGGAAGAGAAGGGAACACAGTGCTACAGGAAATTCTTATTCATCCTGGAATACAAAGGAGATAATAGAGTACAATAACCAATAATGCTTAATCAAATCAAAAGAACAGCAAGGTGATACATGGAACCCCAAACTTCTACAGAACTGGATGACTTCTGCAACTCTTCATCCCTGCCCAAATCATATTGCTAATTAAACTGCATGCATGGGCTAATAATGCGGTGCTCCTGTAAGAAAATGTGACCTATTAATGTGCATTTATGCATTACAGCACCAGGACATTGTCATCAGTTCTCACAACCCTCTGTGACCTTTTTTCTTTTCCTTTTTGCTTCCTCCCTGACAAGGCTATAATTCTTTTTGTGCTAACTGTCTGTTGGTATTCTTATGAATTTGTGTGCCCTGTTGGTTCATTACAACCTATGTGGCTTTCCATGTGCTAGACATCAATAAAGCAAGCTTGATCAAACCTCTGGAGAACCCCAGAGGACCCTCTGAAGTTTCGTGAACACTGATGTAGACTTTTATCTTATACATTAATAATTTTCTAACTGATGTTGGTTTTGTTTTCCTAGCAATACACCTGGAACTTTTCTATACTGTTGTGATTTTGCTTCAGGAGCAGTGGAGCTGGTAAAGGTAATTCATGCACTTGCTTTAGAGTACCTTACAAGCCTGTAATTCAGGAGGCTGCCAGGAAGCCACCTTCATGAAAAAGAATGTGATGGCTTTGACAACTTTTAACTGAAGTTTTCAATATTCCAAAGAACAAAGTAATACTGTATGCAGAGAGGAATGAATACCATCAGTGAGCTTGCTTCTCAGCTTGAGTAAGATACTGGACAGAATAGACTTTTATATGAGATGTTTTACAATGCAGAATAATTGAAGAAAAAATGTTTCTTGAGTCACAGTAAATGTATTAACTACTACTGTTCTCTCTGTGCCTCTTTTCATCTTTTTCCTGACAGTCACATTCGTCCTACAATTCAGCCTGGTGTTCTGCCTTTGTTCATGATGTGTGTGATGATGCTTTACCCTATCCTTTTCCAGATGAGATCTTGGATGTCATTCTCCTTGTCTTTGTGCTCTCTACTATTCATCCTGACAGGTAAATGAAGACTAAAGGGCAAAGCAAATGGGTTAAATCTCTTTTTTAAGTTGAGGTTTTCAATAATAGCAAAAGAAGATGATGAATCTTTGTTATTTAATAAGCTGCAGCTTATATAAGGTATTTTAAATGCTGTTTACCATTTTCAGCCTTCAAGAGAAAACCTGGTCAGGCTAATTATAATTAGTGAGTCTCCAGTGTCCATCAAAATACAAGGGATATATTGTAACTAAGCACATCTCTACTAGAAGTGGCAGATTCAAAAAAATGGCAAATTAAAAAACCAGACTGACAGTCTTCTAGAAGGTAGTTATTTTTAGTGATCAAAACTAAACATTCGTGATTTAACACCTTAGAATATGTTGATATAGACTTAGATTGCTGATTTAGCCACATTCAAATGCTTACATGCAGCCCTTTTAAACTAAAATGCATCTGTAATTTTGTAACTCGTTTGGATTAAGAACATTTGATCTAATTTTCATGTATGGTGTTATGTTGAGTACTGTTAGCCTTTGCTAATGCCTCTTGATGTCTAATGAACCAAATTTTATTACCATTAAGGTTGGCTGCTTGTGAAAATGCTCTTTTTTAACACAAAATTGTAAAAGAGAACATGTAAGCTAAACTTCTTGACTCTAACTAGGTTATATGAAGGGAAATACATGCTGGTAGTGTGATAATACATCTGTTACTTCAAGGATATCATTAGAATGGGCTTGGCGTACAGAACGGTATTTGCCTAAGTCTGAGAACTGTTTCCCTGCTGCTAGTGATTAGCTTTATACAGAAGAACCTTCCCTGTGTAGGATATTTCTCCTTTCTGTGTTTTCAGAGATGAGCACACAAAGCCAGGGTCCAGGTTTCAAAAACAATTCAATCTGAAGACTTCAGATCTCCGTAACTCCAGTGATGCTGCCAGAAGGACAGCAGTGATTCACTCAGTCACTGTGCCTGTAGAAGCAGTAATCAGATGTTCTGTCAGAATTTCTGTGGATCTTTTCCTATTAGTCTCTTAAGAATACATTTGAGGGTTTTGTGGTTGATTTTCTGTTTTGTTGTTTGTTTGTTTTTGGCTTTTTTTTTTTTTTTTTTTTTTTTTGTTTGACTTGGGTTTTTTTTCTCCAGGGCTAACATGGGTGCTTTTCTGTGCATGTGTGTGTATACACACACAAAGATTTTCATGTAATTATCTGTGTTGTGAGACCCACTTTCCGAAGATGTATTAGTCATTAGTACCATCTCATAGAATTAAAATGACTGCATAAAGGAAAGTGTGATCCAAATTCATCTTGCTCAGTAGACTCTTTTTCTGGAAACTCTGAAAGTGGGAAATGAAAAAGAAAACCAAGGGAATCATGATGCAGAACTTAAGTACTTTGAAAAGATGGAAAATACTTGTGAGAGAGACACATTTATATTCAGCAAATTGTTACTTAGTAATTTTTCTCTAGGCTGCTGTGTTTAGTTTTTGATAATTGCTACTCTTGTAGTCAATTTTTAACACACTTCAATTCTGCTAGAAGGCACCTCTAAAATTTGGTTGCAGAATTGGAAGTATTAAACTTTCTTCAAGCTGTATAATTAATGTCTGCTAATTCTGCTGGATGAAATTACTCAAAGCACTTTCACTTCTTGTGCACATACACTTCTTTCTGTGTGTGCAAAACTTCTGTTTATATAGGCAAGGCTGTAATTCTGTGCACAACTACTGTCCTGAACAGTCTCTTATTCTTAGGTGGTGCTGCCTTTTTAGTCTGTGGCAGCAAACTTGGTTGCTTATGTTTGCAAACTTCACCAGCATCTCATCTATTCTCTAAGGATGCAAGGAGTTGTAAATAGATTGGCTAAGCTACTGAAACCTGGAGGAATGTTGTTATTTCGAGACTACGGAAGATATGATACAGCTCAGCTTCGTTTTAAAAAAGGTAATTCCTGAATGGTTTTGTAGTTCACTGATCATTTTAGCTCTTTCTGGAAAAAAAAAAAGTGACATGTCCTTTTTCATTACTGCTCTAATTTCTTAGGTCATTGCTTGTCAGAAAATTTTTATGTAAGAGGAGATGGAACCAGAGTATATTTCTTTACCAGAGGTATGGAATGTTATAGTTTCATAGAAAGAGTTGAATGTTTCTCAAGGTGATTTGGATTATAAAAGCTCATCTTAAAATGTACATTTAAAGAAGGTTCTATTGGCTTTTTAAAAAATTCTCTGCTTTTAAAAAGCCCAAAGCTAACTGTTACAAGAAAATAATTTCCTTTGTGCACACACTTGTTGCATTTGGGGTCCTGTAAGGTTGCTTACAGACATCACTGGAAATTTCTCTTTAAGTATCCTGTGTTTAATTGTATGCTCAATTTTATTATTTAAACATGCACACGATTTCTCTGTTAAAATTGAGGTAAACATGCTTGGAAGGAGAGTCTGTAGCTATATATGGCATAAAAGTCTGGATTGTCATTTGTCAGGGGAAGTAGCTTTATCTCGATAATACATGAACAGTGACCAAATGGCATGCATTTGTTTACTCAACTATGGCATCTTGAACCCTGTGAAGAAAGGGTATCTATGGATGCTGTGAGTAATAACTAATGTGGTTTGGGCCTCAACATAACAATTTTTACTGCAATATAAATCAAGAGCTGTGAAAATGAATTTCTAACAAAAGTCTTATTACAGGCAGTATCCTTTAGCTTTCAAATTGCAGAACAGATTTACTTCCATTTTTGGTTGAACTACAGGTTGGTAATTACTACGTTCTACAAATTACTTTTTTTTTTTAATTGCAATAATTCTTCATATGAAAAAATAGATGAGGTATGGAACATGTTCAACTTGGCTGGATTAACTGAAATACAGAATTTAGTTGACCGGCGATTACAAGTAAACAGAAAGAAAAAAGTGAAAATGCAGCGAGTTTGGATACAAAGCAAGTTCCAGAAGCCATTGCTATCTCTGCATAATCCTGGAGAAACCACCAAAAGGCACCCTTGTAAATAACTGTACTCCAGAAATGTAGTACAGAATTGAACTTCAGAAACTGAAGCAAATTTAAGTATGTGTATTTCCAGTAAATGTTGTGTTAGCCACTGAAAAGTATAAAAAAGTTCAATAAATGTATTGAACTGAAAACCTTTCTCTTTTTTTTCTTTGTAAATACATATGTGTGAGAAAAATCTGGGGGGGGTGGAAAAAGGCCATTTCTGACTTCTGCTTTATATGCAATAATCTTTTCATAACTGTGACCAGGCATTATTTTACTCCCTTGAATATGAATAGTCCATAAGTATATACCTCATTCCTGTTGAAATTCACAGTATGTAAAAAGCTTCAGTCTGAAGCATAATTGTTTCAGAGATTTAGAGAAACAGAATATCTGTTCTCACTATTACTACAGGCTGCAATGTGTTAATTTCTCAGTCACATCCTCTTCAACCTCTGTGTCTTACAACTGTATTTCCTCTTTGGAGGGAAAATTCTTGGTGCATAAATAATGAAGACAAAAATCTTTTTCTGATTTGCATGTAGCTGTCATTTCACACTAACTGCATGTAATATGTATACATATCAGATTACTCAGTGATTTTTGTCCTCCATTGTGACTGATTTATTATGCTGTCTCCACTTTTCATCTTCATGCTCATAAGGAACATGCCAAATTCAAATACAATGCATTACATTTCAAGTGCTCTATGTTGTAAACTGAACGTGTTTCATGTAGAAAACAATTACCAAAATACCAAAACCGTTCTGAAACCAAATAGTTAATATTGGATTGTTGTCTGGATAAATACAAATATTATTTTCATGATATGTTAGATATGCTAGAGGGAGGAGCAAAAACAGTAGTCCTGAGTACATTTTTTTGATAGTATTATGGGGTAATGTAGTCACACTAGAATGGAAATCTACCTGGCAGCTGAGATATTTTTGTTGTTTACAAAAATAAGTTGTTTTCATAGGGATTGTATATTAGAAAGAAAAATCACAATGTTTTTTATTGGCCAGGTGGGAATACAGTAAAGGACAGGACTACATTAGTACTTCAAACTCTTTTAAGAAGAAAGCTGAACTGCAAGCACTGTTTTCAAATGTAGAACATGATCCTGAGGCTGTTGAGCTCGTATTCAAAGATGCCACTATGCCACTTTGCTATTTAAATGTAATTTTAAATCACTTTGACACAAGGAGGAGAGAACAAGAAACAGGTGAATGAATAAAATAAATCTCTTATTTAAACAAGGGTATGGGATGCATGTAATCTATAACATGTAGTTTTGAGTGCCATTAATACAGTCTCTTTCATTGCTTTTGTTTTAGTCGGAAGGGTAAACATGTCACAGATGACAGCCCAGCCTGTTGTTCTTTTTGCAAGTTGTTAGTTGCTAAGCTAAGGAGGACTGATTTCTTCTAGGAAGAAAATCCTAAATTATCTAAATGGGGATGCCAAGTAGCTTCGTCCCCTTTAACCCAGATGTGTTTCAAGAATGAGGTGCAATAAGGGGTCTGATCCTGCATTTTTGATATATTTGAAACTCCCATTAGAGGAAAATACTATTTTATGAATTAAGAGGCTTAGGAAGCTTTGGTTAGCAATAGCATTACTGTGACCTTCAATAAAACTCTTGTGGCATAAATCAAATGTTAAAACACAGCTGTGCTTCTTAAAACCCTAAGAGACTGTAGCATCCTCATGGAAAATATAAATAAATGTCTCCTTATATTTTAAATATGTTGCTACTCTGTTTCATTAATTGTGACTTCTGAATATACATAGCTCTTAGCTAGTACAAATAATTTTCACTTGTAGAATTTTCCAGGGGACTGATGATGATAAGTTCTTGAGCATCATGCAGTCTTATTCACGTGTGTGACGTAAATTTTCCATTTGTAGAGGCTAATGTAATGTTTGCTTTGGCACTCACGAGGATATATTGATTCTGGCAAGATTTTAATATGCTGTTTTGTTAGTTAAACAAAAGTATGACATCACAAAAAAACAAACCCTGAATTTTGAATGGTCTTAAGCAAAATTGGCTATTTCTCTTCCACAAGTTGCAGTGCAAGTATTGGCTGCCTCTTTTAGAATAATAGTGCCTGATTTGGAAGTAATTAGATCAGCTGCTATTTTAAGTGTAGAATATCCACTGTCTGAACAGTTGTAAGATTCACAGAAGGGGGTGTGGAAAAAGGCATCATTCCCAATAAGATCTTTTGAATCTGAGTAGCATTTTCTGTATTTTGGCTTTATGACATTTCAATTTTCAAAAAGCTTAATCAAGGAAATATTTTTAAAACACTTCCAAATTATCTGTATTTAGCAAAAAGGACTACTGAAATAAAAGAAGAAAAAGAGATGCAGACATCTATATAGGAAAGGCAGTTTAAAATGGCTTATTGTTAATTAATTTCTGGAGGAAATAAAAGCTAGTTTATTAAGTTAAGTTTCACTTAACTTTCACTTAAGTTTTACTTTTGACATATGAAGTTGATTCTTTAATCATATGTGTACCTAAAATTAATTTATACACATTCTATAAATACGAAACATTTTAATTTGTATTTGCAAATTTTCTTTAATTTTTTGTGGAGTTTCTTTTGGTTGTTTCAATCATGGCTTCCTAATGGCAATTAGAGAAAGGTAGTCTTGCTAGAACTGAGCTTTGGCTTTGTTGGCTTTGGCTTGCTTTATGAATACTATGTATTTTTTTCCCCAGATGTTCATGGTAGTTACTGATTTAGACCTTGCTTAGTTTTTAAGCAAGTGTGAGGCAGTTAAAAAGTAAAGCAAGTGACCAGCTTTTTTTCCTACGCTAATTTTGGAGTATCTAGTCAATAACTGGGTCATATAAAAAAAAAGTTACCTTTTCCTTAGCAACACCAAGGCAGGTGCTTGTGCCATATTCACAAGTCCATTGAATCTGAAGAGGACGGCCAAATGCAGGCATGATAAGGAGACTCATGCTAAGTAGAACTCCAGGAACACTAGGGAAAAGTTTATTGTCTTGGAAACTGCACAGCTAATCTCCTGATTAGCAAACAACCACAGAATTTGCATTAAACAATGGTGGAAATCACTTAACATGAATTTTGCTACTTCATTTTCATTTGTGGTGTGAACTTTACTCACTGTTCTAGTGTGCTCTTTGATCTGTTGACATATGATTTGCTTCCTCTTTTTCCTATATGTAGTGGACAACTAAGCAGTTTCCCCAGGAGCTGTATACACAGACATTTGCAGTAAAGTTGGCTGAGTTATTGTTAGAATTAAAAAATGGAGATTTATTTCCTTCTGTACAGATTGATTTCTCTTTTTGTGTGAAAGCAATGAATTGTGTAGATGCTAAATTATATATAGTGGTGATGGCTGTATTTTTTAATCATTTTAAGTCAAGTGTCAGAAGACCATAGAATGGTTTAGGTTGGAAGGAATCTTAAAGATCATCTAGATCTGAACCCTCTGCTGCAGGCAGAGACACCTTCCACTAGACCAGGTTCCTCAAAGAGTCATCCAACCTGTCCTTGAATATGGATATAATGTCTGTGATTATAGTTCATATATAAACCATTTCTTCTTCACAGAGCATCTTCGTAATGGGTGGTTGAACAATCTTGGAAATAATACATGTATACATGTTGCAAAAATATTAAACACTGCTATAGTTAATAATACAGTTCACTTTGCATTTCAGTATACGTAAACTTCACGTTTGGAACAAGGATTGGACATGAGGGTTTTTTTACATCAATTATGTGCTAGTTCCCCTTCTCTTAAGAATCATCCAGAATTTGGACAAATGTAAGTCTCCTATATGCATTTGCACTTCGTATGTAGTCAGTAAGAACTACATGGGTTGCCATGGGCATGTTAGCAGGTTCTTTGTTTTACCTGTGCCTCTTGGTATGCAGGTCATGCCTGGACTTTGAGCTGAGAAAGAAACTTCTCTGTTGAGAGACCATCCTTCAGCTTTTGCTAGTACCAAGCAGCTAAAAGGAGAACTTACCTGATTTGAAAGCAAGAGCCATACATGCAAGAGGAAAGATGAAGATGCAGCTCAAAGGCAGGCAAGAGAGGGAGTGAGTGTTTCCTCTGGGAACTAGGGCGAAAAGCAGTCTTGGATAGACTGACTGAGAAAAATGAGATGCAGAACAGGGAACTGAGGAGCAGGACACTGTGGGCACGGTTTATGGAGATTTGTAACAGGATACAGTGTGGCAGGGTGAGTACCTTGGGCCTAGAAATTAATGAAATTAAATAGAGGAGGCGAGAAGAGAAAGGGGACTATTTGTCACAAAAATAGGGTGAAATCTGGGTAAGCAAAGCAATCAGTCTAAGGACTGAAGGTAGAAAGACCTATCTTCAAGGTTTTTATTCTCCCAAGTGGTAATGTATTTTCACATCTTAGCAGAATATTACAGGTTTTATCTTTCATCCATATGTGCACAATGCATTTCAATAGATTAAAAAGGTGGAATGTTTCATTTGTTGTAGTTTGTATGTGCTATGCACATGTTCTCAACAGTGCAGGCAAGTGTGTGATACACCTGCTTTTGCATTCTCCTTAGGGAACAATGTTTTTACCTTCTTTCAAGTAGAACCCTATAGTGACAGAAGCTACATTCCTAACCTCCTGGGAAGCAAATACCAGAGAATAACAGAAGTGTCTGTATCCTGATTGTGTGCAATCAAGGTAGAACAATTAAATTTACTCCATGTGTTCTGATGATGTCCCATTTAAATCAAGACAATATCTGCAGATTATCACTGTGAAGAGCCTCCCAATATCAGTTTCTGTTATACTTGCGTCTGTTCAACAGAACTTAAAACAAATTTGTATAAACTAGAAATAAAACTTAGAGAAAAATAGCAGAATAGGCTTCATCTGGGATCACAGCAATTTAGAGATGGAATATATTTTGTTATTTTAAAACACTTACGGTTACAGAGGAGCATTTATCTAAGAGGCTGAAAATTTTGCTTATTTGAGGTATAATGTATGTCAGGAATATTAAAGCTAATATCCGTGTTTTGAAGCTTTGTATACTTAATGTTAGCTAAAGATACCTTGTCAATTGTTGCTGTGAAAAAGGAGTGAGCAACAAGATAGTCTCATTTTCAGAGGATATTTTATTGATCGGGTTGCTACAATTTTGAAGGGAACTCAAAAGATTAAGGAAGCAAGTGAATTAGCTTAATAAGGCTAAAACCCACAGATGACATACAATTTAATAAATCATTGGATAAAGAATAATCTAGGTATTCCTGTGTTTTGATACTAAATGAAATTTTAAATTCATTAAAAAAACAGACTTGGTGTGTACTGCTAGTTATAAAAACAACCAAAATGTTAGGATATTTAAGTATGATGTAAAAATAGAATGCTCGATTGCTACCGCATAAATCCAATGTACAGTCTTCTCTGTAGTGTGTCCTGTTCAGCGAGAAGAAAAAGATGCAGTAAAAATAGATAGTGAAGATTTTTCATGTCTCTAGGAATTTTCATAAGACAGCTTTGGGAATTGAAAGATAGACAATGTGAGAATGGCATATAATGTTGTTTTAGTATTTAGGAGGTATAATTTATACCTCTACATGCTACAAAAAGCAAGATAAATTAGTCAAGTCGGCAGGCAACTAACCTTCATTGTATATATTTATCACCATGCCCTATTAAAACAAGGAATCACAATGTTCATATGGCTAAAAGATTGATGAGTTACCAAAAAATGGTTGTATTAGATTTTTCCATTTTCGTTTTTATACGTGTGAATGGGAAATTTTGCGTATTTACTGTTCAAGATTTTTAAATGCTTCCAATTTAAAAAAACAAAGAAAAAAAGAAATAACAATCCTAAAACCTTTTTCATTACCTTTTGTGAGATTCTAACATTGCTCAACATTCAGCTCAACAGTAGAGCTGAAGAATACGTCTGATTACAAAATGGGTCTGGTAGACACAGTTACCAAATTAATAAAAGATAGAGGAGGAAAAGGTAGAAAAATAGAGAACATACTAATCGTTATGACAACATGTAGTCCTGTAGCAATCATACAGCACTTAGTATTTTATATGGAATGACAAATTCACTAGAGTTCCTGAGAGAGCAGGAGAGAGACAGCAGTCTTGCCACACTTCCCTGTCACTCCCGACTGTAAACTGGCATGTGGACAAGCCAAAAGCCAAAGAATGAAAGTAATTGGTTTGCTGTAAGAGTTACAATTGATTAATTATGCTTGGTTGAGACTGGCTGTTTTGGAGGGTTTCATTGCAAAGCCAGCACTAATTTTTTCTTTCTTTAGTGTCAGGCTCACTCTAGCCTCCATTTCCTTCTAGTATAACAAGCACTCTTTAAATGGAGGAGTGCATCTTTCAACTTGAATAAAAGGGTTGTTGTGCAGTGTAGCATTTAGCAGATGGGCTTAGAGAATCCAAACCTACCACTAGTCTTTTATTTTACACTGGGAAAGGCTTTGCCATTTTAAATGGCTCTGTTTGCTACATTCCCTACTAAGCACAGTAGTCAGATGTTGTTCTGAGGAATCGGGCAGCTTAGCTTTCAATGACATTGATTACTCTCAACAGTGAAAGCATGAGAAAGAGTAGTGAGTGGAGAAGTGAAAAGGCAGTGCGAGGCATTTCAAGGAGATTTGCACTCTAGCACTTGCATGTGGGTGACAGTCCCTCAGAGAAACAATTTTTACTCTGAAGTGGAGCAGAGTTGAATCTTCTGTGCTCACTTCAGATTTAATCTTCATCCCTGCAAACTACCAGTGCAGCCTGTAGTTAAATGTGCATTTACTTAAAATGAAAAGAAAATAACAGTCATGAGAAGATGCATTTTTAGCATGGAGCTCTGATTTCAGAGAAAGAGATGCTGGCATGTTAATCCCTGGCATAAACGGGTACAATTCTCAGTGACAATGCTAAGCCTGTTTACACATGGGCTGAGCTAAACCCAAAGATGACACTCAGTGCTGTTCAAAATAATTCATTTAATCCCTTTTGAATTTTTGCGATCTAACAACCAGAGATGTTTGTGTTAAGAAAAGATGATATGAAAAAGCTGTCATTGTCGCTGACCATGACTTCCTCTGACATACAAATTAAGACAGTCATTAACTTAATTTAGATTAAAATGTCATCTTTTTATTCAAGAGTGAATATTAGTGAATTGAATAAATCCTCAGTGATAGTTACCAGACTCTGAAATAAGATCTTCTTTTTAAATCAGAAACAGTCTGAGCTAGCTTATACAAAGAAAGAAAAACAAAACCATCCTGGCAGTAAGTCTACATTTTATTTTACCAAAGTTTATGAGGAATTGATATAATCAACAAGAACCTTGGGTTTAGTTTCTTTTTCTTTTACATGTGCTTATTTTAATAGCAAAAGAAAGCAGATGGAAAAGGAAGCTGCATGGTACACAGTCTACAAAACATGCAAGTATTATATCACTTAAGATATTTAACAAGCTACTAAATCACACTCTTCTTCTTGCATCAATTGCCTGGAGGCAGTGTATCAGAAACAGTAAATATTTATTTTACTTAGAAACAATGTTAGTAAAAGGCCTCAGGGTTTAATCTGAAAGAAAAAAAAAAAATCTCTGAATCTTTGACCCAAATTTCCAATGTCATTTATGTCAGTTTAAGTCCAGAGAACTCTCAAAGTCTATAGAGCTTCTTCAAGATACTGACTAGTTGCTCACAATTGGTATCCAAATTAATGGCGCCTGCTTTGGTTTTGGTTGGAGTAGAGTTAATTTTCTTCACAGTGGCTGGTATGGTGCTATGTTTTAGGTTTGTGCTAAAACCAGTTTGGTTATATAGAGATGTTTTTGCTGTGGCTGAGCTGCACTTGCACAGGCCTTTTCTGCTTCTTGCACTGCTTTGCTAGTGAGAAGGCTGAGGCTGAGTTTGCACAAGGATATGGGAGGGGACATAACACAGCTGACACCAACTGACCAAAGGGATGTTACAAACCATGTAGTGCCATGCTCAGCATATAAATCTGGGGAAAACAGGAGGGAGTGGGGGACATTTGGAGTGACAGTGTTTGTCTTCCCAAGTCACCATTGCATGTGGTGGAGTCCTGGCTGTCCTGGAGATGGCTGAGCACCTGCTGGTCCGTGAGAGGTGGTGAATTAATTAATTATTTAGCTTTGCTTGCCTGCACAGCTTTTGCTTTACCTATTGAACTGTCCTCATTTCAACCCATGACTTCTCTTGCTTTACCCTCATGACTCTCCCCCACTCCACCAGAGGGAAGTGAGCGAGTGGCTTGGTGGTGCTTAGTTGCTGGCTGGGGTTAATCCATGACACGGCCTAATACTACCTGTAAAGATAAAATTGCAAACATTGAAGTACAAAAATACTTTGTTTTCTACTCTTACTTTGTTTAAGGGCTGAAATTTGGTTTGCTCACATATGTNGTTGTTGTGCAGTGTAGCATTTAGCAGATGGGCTTAGAGAATCCAAACCTACCACTAGTCTTTTATTTTACACTGGGAAAGGCTTTGCCATTTTAAATGGCTCTGTTTGCTACATTCCCTACTAAGCACAGTAGTCAGATGTTGTTCTGAGGAATCGGGCAGCTTAGCTTTCAATGACATTGATTACTCTCAACAGTGAAAGCATGAGAAAGAGTAGTGAGTGGAGAAGTGAAAAGGCAGTGCGAGGCATTTCAAGGAGATTTGCACTCTAGCACTTGCATGTGGGTGACAGTCCCTCAGAGAAACAATTTTTACTCTGAAGTGGAGCAGAGTTGAATCTTCTGTGCTCACTTCAGATTTAATCTTCATCCCTGCAAACTACCAGTGCAGCCTGTAGTTAAATGTGCATTTACTTAAAATGAAAAGAAAATAACAGTCATGAGAAGATGCATTTTTAGCATGGAGCTCTGATTTCAGAGAAAGAGATGCTGGCATGTTAATCCCTGGCATAAACGGGTACAATTCTCAGTGACAATGCTAAGCCTGTTTACACATGGGCTGAGCTAAACCCAAAGATGACACTCAGTGCTGTTCAAAATAATTCATTTAATCCCTTTTGAATTTTTGCGATCTAACAACCAGAGATGTTTGTGTTAAGAAAAGATGATATGAAAAAGCTGTCATTGTCGCTGACCATGACTTCCTCTGACATACAAATTAAGACAGTCATTAACTTAATTTAGATTAAAATGTCATCTTTTTATTCAAGAGTGAATATTAGTGAATTGAATAAATCCTCAGTGATAGTTACCAGACTCTGAAATAAGATCTTCTTTTTAAATCAGAAACAGTCTGAGCTAGCTTATACAAAGAAAGAAAAACAAAACCATCCTGGCAGTAAGTCTACATTTTATTTTACCAAAGTTTATGAGGAATTGATATAATCAACAAGAACCTTGGGTTTAGTTTCTTTTTCTTTTACATGTGCTTATTTTAATAGCAAAAGAAAGCAGATGGAAAAGGAAGCTGCATGGTACACAGTCTACAAAACATGCAAGTATTATATCACTTAAGATATTTAACAAGCTACTAAATCACACTCTTCTTCTTGCATCAATTGCCTGGAGGCAGTGTATCAGAAACAGTAAATATTTATTTTACTTAGAAACAATGTTAGTAAAAGGCCTCAGGGTTTAATCTGAAAGAAAAAAAAAAAATCTCTGAATCTTTGACCCAAATTTCCAATGTCATTTATGTCAGTTTAAGTCCAGAGAACTCTCAAAGTCTATAGAGCTTCTTCAAGATACTGACTAGTTGCTCACAATTGGTATCCAAATTAATGGCGCCTGCTTTGGTTTTGGTTGGAGTAGAGTTAATTTTCTTCACAGTGGCTGGTATGGTGCTATGTTTTAGGTTTGTGCTAAAACCAGTTTGGTTATATAGAGATGTTTTTGCTGTGGCTGAGCTGCACTTGCACAGGCCTTTTCTGCTTCTTGCACTGCTTTGCTAGTGACAAGGCTGGGGCTGAGTTTNCTGTGGCTGAGCTGCACTTGCACAGGCCTTTTCTGCTTCTTGCACTGCTTTGCTAGTGAGAAGGCTGAGGCTGAGTTTGCACAAGGATATGGGAGGGGACATAACACAGCTGACACCAACTGACCAAAGGGATGTTACAAACCATGTAGTGCCATGCTCAGCATATAAATCTGGGGAAAACAGGAGGGAGTGGGGGACATTTGGAGTGACAGTGTTTGTCTTCCCAAGTCACCATTGCATGTGGTGGAGTCCTGGCTGTCCTGGAGATGGCTGAGCACCTGCTGGTCCGTGAGAGGTGGTGAATTAATTAATTATTTAGCTTTGCTTGCCTGCACAGCTTTTGCTTTACCTATTGAACTGTCCTCATTTCAACCCATGACTTCTCTTGCTTTACCCTCATGACTCTCCCCCACTCCACCAGAGGGAAGTGAGCGAGTGGCTTGGTGGTGCTTAGTTGCTGGCTGGGGTTAATCCATGACACGGCCTAATACTACCTGTAAAGATAAAATTGCAAACATTGAAGTACAAAAATACTTTGTTTTCTACTCTTACTTTGTTTAAGGGCTGAAATTTGGTTTGCTCACATATGTGTTTATATTTTTGTATAGGTTATTCATAATTTTTTATCCTACAAAATTCTGCAGTGGGTAATAAGTTTTCTGAAACTTAATAACCAACCAGATAAACATGATTGATTAAGATAAGTGATTTGTAATAAAGTCCTTAAGACATGTTCGTATTTGTTGTTTTTCTCTCAAATACTTGAGAAAGTTCCTGTGAGAAAGTGTGACTATTCTTAAACTTAAAAGACCTTTGAAGTCCAAAATAACAAAATTTGTGAAGATGGAAAACGGGAAAAAAAAAAACAGTAAGGGAAAACTGGATTTTTAAAATGCATGTTCAGAAAGTGAAAATGCATATTTATGGTAATCTATGTTTTTACATCTCACAGACATTGTGATATTTCATTACCAAAAGACTTTGCACAATGGTATGCGATCCTAAGGAAACTAGTAAAGCAATATAATCTAAACTTATAACTAAACTTATTTATAAACTATGCTTTGAGCTTCCATTTTTTTCCAATTGTTAATTCTCCTTTTTCTAAATTAGTCAATCAGATTAAAAAAGAAAGCAAACATGACACTCTTTGGAAGGCAGAGATAGCTGAAGGTAATGCAGGCAAATATTAGTGAAGTGTTTTTTCTGGTGGACTTTCTATGAGATCAAGAATACAGCAGTCTTATCTGATGTGTTACCAGCAATTTTTTTAGCAGAGGTATGCTATATGTGTGCTTGTGTTACTTTACATAATTTTTATATTCTTATTTCCAGCTACACTACCTTCTGATTTATCTTAATAAAGCTTTTGGAGAAACTCAAGTGGAGTGTAAGTAAGTATTACTTAGATAGTTTAGGTATACATTACATAAATATTACTGGTTGTATTCATGAAGTGAATAAATACAAAGTTTAACATAAACATGCATGTGTATCCATGTGTAACTACATGAACAATGACAATTTCAGGCCTCTTGGTTTTCATGCCAAGCTTGTTTGGTGGGATCAGCAATGAACGTGCAAACTGTCCCCAGGGTAGCCTTGAGCAACGTTTTCTATCTCTCCGAGAGTTTCAGTACTCCCTCTTTTAAAAAGAAAACAAAGCAAAACCACAACAAAACAGTTATTGCCAAAGATAAACCTAACAGGCTTAGATTATATATATACATACGTGTACATACGTATATGTGTATGTATAAAAATGAAATGAGAACATAGAGAACATCAGCAGGCTGAGAGGGAGAGAAATGGAAATTGGCTGGCATCCAAGTAAAGAAAGGTCCAGGCATGAGGAAAAAGGAATTCTTTAAATAAGCATTTAACACAAGGTAAGAGAGAAAGGTTGTTCGCTTAGAAGTTTTTCCTTAAACAAATGGTTGTATGGAAAGAGTAGTAAAAGAAAAGTTAATAAAGATCTTTCTACTCTTAATCTGGAAAACTATACAAGCCATAACTTTCACATTTGGACTTCTTAAGTACTTTTGTGCAAGGGGCCTTCTGGGGATCCACATTCTTCTGCAGTCAGTATGGATGCTGAGTCATCAGGAAAGCTGGCCATTTGTTTTTTGGTTTCTAAATATAGAGGTGAACATTTAAAGCCCTAATCTGCTAACAATGGACACGCGTATGCAGCATTGGGGACATGAATGATTTCATTGTTAATAGGGTTGTATCAAAACCAAAGCTGTGCTTGTATGACACATGCTCCTGAAGAACTATGGTTTCTATGACAAAAAAAATTAATGAAAATTTAAAAATTTTTAAAAGAAATATAGAAGAGCAACAAGTTTCAGTCTTTGATAAGCATCAGAACCCTCTCATGGTAGCTTGTACCATGTGTATCTTTGCTATATGCAGAGGAGGTGGAACAAGTAGACTTCAGGGGAGGGAACGTAAGAGCAACCTAAATTAAGGAAGGAAGCTTAGATTAAGCCTTAGAAAGGGTGAATTTTGACTCTTTGATTGGGTTTTAGCTACTGTATTCAGGGAATAAGGAGTTTGTGAGGGTCTGCCTGGAAATTGTCAGTTTGATGATAATATTATTGAATAATATTATCAGAGATTTATACTAACATCACCTTTGCAGCTGGTGTACTATACTAACATTCAGTACATAGATTGGTGTGGGTTTTTTTAATTTCTGATGAAGTTCTGCACACTTGGTTTGTTTGGAAACTTTGCTAAAGTAGGACCTTTGACATTCAAAATGCTGTGACAGAATCAGAATTAACACAGGCATTTTCACTTTCACTTCAGATAAATTTGTATAATTCAGTATTATGCAGTAGGAGCTCATTCTTAATAAAGCAAGCTTTTACATTGGTGGTTCAGTGTTTTACTTTGACAGCCTTCTGCATAGATCCTAGCTGAAGAGATGCTTGCTGAGTGCTTTGCCACCTGAAGGTGTGGGGCAGGGAGGGAGAAATCCTGCCGGGTCAGCAGTAATATCAGTTTGGCTAAGCGCGTACATTGCCGGCAGCAGCATCACGCCTCTGGCAGGGCAGACCTCAGCCAGTGACTCACCCCTGGCTCTCTCTGCCCAAATCTGCTGCTGCAGAGCGTGTGCAGCACAGGTGCATCTCTCCATCCAGCTACCAAGGTCTTCCAGGAAAGTGAGTCCTTGAACAAGCTGTGAGGTCCCATGGGTATTGTTCTGGCAGGCCAGGTATGGCCCAGGGGCGCTCCAGTGCCTGGCTGTGCTTCGAGTGAAGCACATGCTTCATTATTTAGACTGCTTACAGTCCAAGTGGGCAGAACTCCTTGTAACTCTAAATTAAGGAAAGACTATCTAGTAAGTGGATGGCAGCAGAGGAAAAACTGTTTTGAGGAAAAATAGTTTTTTAATTTAAACTTTGTGTCAAACTTTCATCCTGAGTTATGCACAGTATGTTTCAAGAGGTTTTTTTTGTAGGTGAAATAGCTGGGAATGGAACTCTTTAACAGGATGTAAAGAACCTGTAGCTATGTTAAGTGACAAAGCTCTGGCCATTGCATCCAACATGCAGTGCTTTTGTACAGTGGCAGTTCATGTGCAGCTGATTCATCGGTCAGAAAAAACAGCCGTTACCTTACTATGTGAGCTTCAAAATGAGACTGTGCCCTCATTTTCTGTGAGAACTTAAAACAGGCAAAGTTTGAGGTTTTAAAATTTAGTCAGCCATGCGTGAATTATAAAGCCATGACAAATTAGGAATTCATTAAATCTTGAAAATACTTGAATTTTATCTGTTTCCTTACATCTAGCTGGTGTAAGACTAAGATGATTTTACAACAAAAGGGGATTTCTTGACAATATTATAGCAGCATGATGAGAAGAATATTTTTTTGATTAACTAGGGCAGAGGACTCTTCTGGCACTTGTGCTAAAAGGTCTGGCCCTAGCCATAGACATCTTGTCTATTGCTCTCATGGAGTTTCTCAGCAGCATGTAGGTGGAGTCAAGGTCTCTGGGCTCCAGAAGATAAATGCCTAATATGTGACCTACAAGTGTATTTCTGCTGTCTGTGGATGATATAAAGAAAACAAGAAAGTCCTGGTTTATTCCACTAGTAGAAAAATCAGTAAATGTTTATTATCCAGCCCATTTCCTGATCTTCTTTGGAGAAGACTGAATCCTTATTTCAGTTATGCATGGTATGCTGGGGGTATTCATTTGGGACTTTGTTACTAGTTTCTATTATCTTTATTTTGGGTGCTGTCTTCACAAAAGGGGATTTCTTGACAATATTATAGCAGCATGATGAGAAGAATATTTTTTTGATTAACTAGGGCAGAGGACTCTTCTGGCACTTGTGCTAAAAGGTCTGGCCCTAGCCATAAACATCTTGTCTATTGCTCTCAGCAGCATGTAGGTGGAGAAAACCATGATACATCTCTTTTTCTTAATTGAACTTTTTACTGTTATTTGTCTACTTTCTACCTACAACATTCCAAATACTAGTTATTTCATGTGTTCTACCATTAATATTTAGTGGTGAGGCCTTGATACAATTGAAAAAATACAGAATACAGCTGAGGTGAGACAGAGACATGGAATTACTTACTGATTGTCTAAAATATAGCCACAATTCCAGCTTCAACTCTTAACATTGTGTGACCAGTTATTATGTCTTGTTTGAACCTTATGTGAAAAAAAAAACCAACATGGAAAATGCAAAATATTTACTGTGTTCACAAAACTGCTAGTGCTTCTTTTTCCAGTTTCAGTCATCCCTGTTAATTCTGACAATGCTGCCACATGACTTGTGGTGAAATCAAATTCCCATAAAAACTGNCACTTCAGATCTCATCATAAAGAAATTTCATAGTCGGATCTAGAACTACTATGCATACCTTTCCAGGGATCTGTTGTCACTTTGATGAGTGTAATATCAGGAGTTGTTGGGCTCTTTTGGCAAAATGAAAAGGAAAGAAAAAGAAAAAAATGCTGCAGTTTGAGTATATCTGTACATTGCTGTGTTGTCAGACCTGCTTTTTAAATTAGTTTTTAATTTTTTATAAGAAATGCTTTAATAAAATACTAATATGGAATGTTCTGTTCAGCAGTCACAGAAAAGAAGCAGTCCAAAGTCTGTATCTGCTCAATACAGAAAAGGCCTGCGACAGAAGTAGCAGAATGACTTAATATGAAGAATTTTGAAAAAGGAAACGAAGCTATTCTGCATTCTCATTTATTAGACAGGGAGAGGGAACTGAAAAGTAACCTTTAAGGAACTCAAATTGCACCTGAATCATTTGCATTTAGAAAGGATGTTCCTTTCATGTTCAATTGGTTTATTGAATCCATGCTAGGTTCCTGTAAATGCTACACAGGTTTTGCGTCGCCAGTATTTTGCCTAAATGAAAGACTAACCTTTGGAATCTGGCTTGGCTATATTACATTTATGTTTAGAGGTGATGAAAGTCATTGAACTGAATGGCAGAAATTCTCTTGGTCCTTTGGAAGCAGCTTTAACAACAATCTCACTTGGATGTTCAGAGTGACAAGAATTAACATCATTCCTGTACATAGGAACATCCTTCTACTTGAAACAGCCTTCACAAATTCATGTTTCAGTAATCTACAAAGGCAGAATGTGGTGCTGAAGAAAGAAAAGCTGAATATACTTTTCATTCTTGTGAGAAATTAAAAAGAAGGCAAGTGCTTTGAGTGGTGAGCAAGTCTGCCTTCATTTTGATTCTACTAGTCTGCCATAAAGAAACTTCAAACAATGCTTATTTTACTGAACAAAGATATTATGACAATTATTGTCTTAAGGAGCTGTGGGATTGGTGTGAATGTGGACAGAGGTAATTTTGTTCCTTTAGTGTACAGTATATGTTGACAGTAAATTCTTCCTGCAGACAGTGGTTATAAGAAGTTTTGCCTTGGGGGTTATACAAAATACTGTATTAGAAGTATAAGAGAAATCTTGCTTTTTATGTGGGACTTCTTAATAATACACCTACTTTAGTCTTCTTCTGTTTCAGCCTTTGTGTGTAGATCTCTCAGTTATCTTGTACAGTCTTTGTGGACAAGATAGTATTTAACAAGGTGCTTGAGGCTTGTAATATTTTGGAATTCGTGATTTTTGTGCAAAAGCAAAATCATATTGAAATCAGACAGGAATCTAATTTGTGAATTATATTCAGGAAGTGCTTTATGGAAAAATACCCAAATCAGTAATAGGGAATAGATATTTCATATTCTATTTAATATACTCCGCATTAGACACATCCGATTGTAAGTAGCATTTTTAGTTTATTCTTAGCAGTAAGTACTTGTTTGTATTAAGGTGGGGTGATAGTTTGGTTCTCATCCTGAAAAGCAAGAAAAAGCTAATGTCTTTTTGGACTCTGCACACACACTGTCTTTTGGGGAACTTAGCAATAACAGTGCAATTGCTCTGCAAGTGCTTTCAGCTGGAGTCTGGGATGTCCTGAGTTATTCTGAATTTGCATTAGCCTCAGTTATTGGCACCCTGGTCCCCAGATGGAATTTTTTCTTCCACTCCTCTGCAGCATTCCTGGTCAAAAGGGCTACTCTTACCCTTTACCACATGACAGTAGAAGGGCTAGAGTTTGGAATGACCGTACTGAAAAGTGAAATAATCTATAAAAGAGGAATCATAACTTTTTCCCAAAAAATCCCTGTGTAATCTTTGCTTTCATTTTGTTGAATCCCATAACAAGAAACTATCCAGTAAACAGTTTACTATTTCTAAACGTCAGGACTAAATAACAAGAGCCATGGATAAGATAACTACCATAATAAAGGTTGACTCAAGCCAAATATAAACAAAGGCTTCTCAGAAAAGCTGGATATTTTGCACGTGTCCCATCAGCAAAAAAAGGCATGGCATGGCTGCAATCCTTGAGTTCAGTACAGCTGCTAAACTGTAATTGGTTATGAACCTGTGTAAGAAGTTGTCCCACCCTGGTGAATAATCATCTCATCTCACTCATTGTTAACTCATTGCGTGCTCGTGGTTGAGCATGGTTGGGTTAGAGTGAAGGGGATATGGTAACATGCACAGCAGTAAGTTTGGCACTGAAGACTTGCAGCTAAGACAGAAGAATGCTGTGTATTCTCAGAGATGGAGGATACTGCTCACATGTCTTCTGTTCTTTGCTCTACCTATTCAAAGAGTAATAAATTGGTATCGGTATTCTGCTCTATTTTCTCTAGGCACTCCAAGAACAAGGTTTGAAATACTTAAGAGATCTACTAAAGCTCAGAAGTAAAAGATTGGTCATCTAGACCAATGGATCTTTCTGCAGCAGGAGCAAGCTCGACCATGACAGTGTTTTCTTTGGAAACAGTTCAGCTCTGTCTCAGAAACTACAGATAAGGAACGTAAGTGTCCATATTTGTGTGCATGTGTGTGTAAACCAAAATAAAAATTCCAAAACAAAGCAAGTTGACTTGCTTCTTCCCAGCTCCACATAGAACCATAGAACTACATAGATAGCATTTGTGTTGCTTTGTGCATGCCTGAGGTGTGGTCAGGAATCAATATAGAAATACATTAAAAGTAGAATGGAAAAAAGAAACTAATGTGCAGAAATGTCTTGCTGCTATTTTGTTTGCCTCTAAATGTTGTTGTAAATAAATGAATATGTGCAATTGGCCATGGATTATCCTTTATACTAAAAACTAAATTTGGAACAAGTTTTACAGCATACTTCATAACTTCTTTGGATTTTTAAAAACTTTTTAATAACTTGATATATGAATTTATGAGTGTACTGTGGTACTGTCATCAAAAAGAAGATCAAAATAGTGACTAGAATAAGTGAAAAGGAGATAGAACTGGCACAAAATCTGTATGGAACAAAGAAGTTACCTTTATTATTCAAAGTACAACTCCCGTTGGGAACTTGCCTAGGTATCATATAAATCATGATGGAATAGGTCCTCTAATGAAGGACCATTATGATGGGAAGCAGGTAGTCTCCATTTGAAATAAAAAGCTAGGCACAATTATACTGGTTGTTAGCGTGCAAGCAGCTAAAAGAGCCCTGTGAGTTACTACGCACTTACCCTTACTACCTGAAATGGAATTGTCTGATAGGAAAATTGGGTGGGCCTTTCTGTGGAAAAAAATGCAAATTGTGTACAAAGTTGTCTGTATGAGTCTTATGACTGATTTTAGTGGTTTAAGTTTTCTTGGTAATGAAAGAAGTATTTTGGCTCTTCCTGAGGTCTGTAAGCTTTATTAATCACATGCATGGCAAGTAATCTGATAGCAAACTATGTCTTCTTTGCCTCACTAGTCCCTTAAATGTTGACTGAATCCCTTCATCTGAGACAGGCATTGCTTTCACTGTTGTTTCTATGGCAGATGAATGTGAATGGTGAATCTGTCTTTGGAGGGCAGAAGATGAGATGCATTGTCTTTTAGTGGTCAAGTCTGATAGACATCCTTTTTTATGTGTCAGTATTGAGTCATATAAAATATTTTTCAAAAGTGAAAATAAGTTTTCCTGAGAGAGAAAGATAAGAAATAAAGGATTAGTAACTCCTACTGTGCAATGCTAGCCCTATTTCTAATGCTAGGTTAATAGGTGGAATTTGTGATCCGAAAGGCCTATGATTCTAATGAGAGATTTGCTCCTGACTTCAGGATGATCACAGTTTTACTCCTGTGGTGCAGCTGGGCTTTCCTAGGAAAGCTAATGTATAAAATACAGCCTCTGCCAGCACATCATGAATGCAACATGATGGGAAGAGGATAACATTGAATGACATCCATAGCCAATAATAGCTGCTGTGAGCATCCTGTCAATCAGTGTATTAATGTTAGTCACCACCTTGATTAATGACATGGAAACACTCACTCTTTCTCTGAATAGTGTCTGAGTGCCTCCTGCCAGAGCAATGGAGATCACCTTCTGCTGAGCTTATACATATATCCAGGAGCAGAGCCATTATGGGTGCTTCAGTGCATTGTGTAACAGCCTCTTCCAAATGAAGGGCGCTCTGAGACATCATTCAGTTTATACCTGCCTGTATTTGTTTGCACATGTAAAATCAGCTGACTCTCAGACCAAGGGGTGCCTTGTAGCTTTAAGCTCAGCAGTGGCTGTAGTCTGTGTTAGGGAATTTTGCTGTTACTATCAAAGAGAAAACAAGACTCATACTAAAGATGGCCCCAAAATTTCTTTGCAGTGATCCTCCCTGAGAAACTTGAAGTTTCTTGGTCACAAATGGGAAAACACTTGAAGAAATGTGTGTACATGGTAGAGAGAACTTGAGAAGGCAAGAAAAGGATTTCACTGAATAATTTCCAAAAAGTGAAAAAGAATTATTTATATCAAACCAGAAGGAAACAGAACAGTAGTGTGATGGGACAGAGTCCTTTTACTGTCTGAAAGTACTGGAAGTTTTACTCAAGACTGGGCAAAGTTCTGCATTGTGGTATAAGATGTCAACATCCTGAGATACTCGGCTTGGCACAGTGAGACCACTTCATTGCCTCATTTCATGCTGGTGTGTTTCAGGCTGTGTGCTGAATATGTCCAGAACTTGGCTTTTTATTCTACCTGCAATAGATTAAATTTTCCTATTTTGACAGGGAATATCTTTAGCAGTATGCCCTGAAATGCCTTAGGGATTCAAGCTGTCCCTTAATCAATGCTGCAGACGATGCAGTTTTGATTTTTTTTTCTCCAGTATATGAACTATGACACTAGATTCATCCTGGCATACATCTGTCAGACCAGACAAAGCACTCAGTTAGAGCCACTTCATTACGAGCACAGGGCCAACAAATAGGGGACAATCTAAAAAAGGGGGATTGAAATATAGCATAGATGAGAAATATATCTCAAAATAAGGTCATAATGGAGGATATAAATTGCACAGCAATCCAGACAGCAACAGGACATCCTCAAAATATGCTACAGCATCTGCATACTGATACTGACTTTTACAAATATGCAACAAATATGGATTGTTTGTGAAATGAACAGCTATGGGTCAAGATGTAACATAACAGAAAAAACAAATTGGAAATATAAATATTTATTATTAGTGGACAGTAACTGCTTCCTACTAAAATTGGCAAGAATTATGAACCCAACCCCTTTAGTACTTACTGAAGAATTAGAAGGCTAATGAGAGAGTGTAGCAAAAAAACCTCTTCTGCCTTATAGAAAAATCAGCAAAGCTAGACCATAATGAAGGATACTCCAGTGTATTGAGAGCTACTGGGCTGCAGATCCACCACTAAAACTCTCCAGTGCTTGATACTGAACGAAGAAAAGAAAAATACAAAATGAAAAATCCTGCATTGGCTGAAGGACATGCAGAATTCTTTCCCATCTGTATTTGTTGTGATTGTTAATACTTGTGTGAAACACTGCTGGACTGCCATACAGCAAATTACAAGCAAGAGATGAATGTGTCTGGTTTGATCTTCGAGCTTCTTTGATAAGATGCAGGTAGGAGTTAATGTCATCTCTACATATTGTGGCATGTTTAACATCTGCTATTCCTTTCTGGGTTTGTTTGCAGTTTCAGTCCTTAACTTATGACCTTTTCTTTTTAAAATTTAGCCATTGATTACACCCCAGAATATGTGATTCATTTGAACTGCAAAATCCTTATTTCTTGTGGGACTCACAAGCATTGTGACCAATGAAAGCTGTAGCAGAAGAGAAAGGGAGGAGGCCTAACAGGCTTGACACTGTCTTTTGTCTGTGTTGCAGCAAGGGGAGAAGGAAAGATGTATAGGAATTGTCTTACCATCGTGCACATATATACATGTACATAAGCATTTTTATTTGTTTATCTAATATCTTGGATGCTTTTTCAATGCCTGTCTTAACCCTTTGTTCTTGAAGTAAGCAAGGAAAAACTGTATGACAGGCATTTAATTTTTTTCTTTCTCAAGAACACCTAGTGTCCCTTGTGCTGAGAAGAAAATGGGACTAGGTGGAAAGCTAAATTTCAATTAACACATCAAAGGGCAATTTGTGGTGTTTTGCCTATAGCTAGGGTTTAACTGAGTTGAAGGACTCTGGGAATTTTGTGTTTTCCTATAGGCTCACTTACTGCATTCTTACCTCCTACTTTTCTGCTTTTCCTCTGCCTCTCTGAAGGGGACAAATGAAAGCAGTATAATCTTGTTGAATATGGTTCTTGCTGATGAATTAGATGAACAGCTGCTGGGATCAGTCTAGGAATACAATTTGGTGAAAAAAAGAGGTGAGATACAAAAAAATTCCCTTATGATGCCATTCATTCTATATGCAGTAATATACCATATTGGTGGAAAAATGGAAAGGCCTAAAACTCAATTTCACTTCAAGCTGGTTTAAAAAGAAGCAATTCTACATACATTGCAGCCACAAAAACATATATTTATAAGCACAGACTTTTACTTTGTAGGTAGAAACTGCACAGCTGTATACGTTTGATTTTTTGCGTGCATAAGAACTTACTTTTACAGGCACAACTATTGTACTTTCTTCTCAGCATTATCCGAACAGTTATGCTAATTCTTACATTATGTAGTTCATCTCTTTTCTTTGTGCTTTAAACCAGATTGGGAAGGGGGAGAAAACCCTACATTTTGGCATGCAGGACAATCAAAAATCCAATCCAGAAAATGGAAAAGTCATTGGTGTGTCAGTGTTACTGCAATATCCTCCAGCTCACATTTTTGCACTGTAAAAACCCAGCATGTGATTGTGTGTTAAGATTGGAAATTAAAGCTAATCTCCTCAGTTGCCTTATGAATGTTATACACCAAGCGAAGCAATAGCATTTTGCTTTCTTGTGCTACTTTAGCGAATTCTTTCACAGTTCTTTTTCACCTAGCAGAGTCTGGGAAACACACAGAGAATTAAACACACCTATCTGCAGAAATGGGAAAGAATTACATTGATCTTGTATCAATTACCATTTAGTGTAGTTCTAATAATTCACATATTTTGGAAAGGTTGGGGATCTTGGTAATATAGAACCTGCTCAAGCCTTTGGCCACACGTCCCATATTTTGAACCAGATGTCTGTGGTTTACTGACTTGTTTCCTTTCATCCCACTGCAGGCCAGTAGTAGGAGTTGGATTCTTTTCTTGATTGGTGAGTTTAAAACAACTGAAAACCTTCTTATGCTATGTACATTTTTTGAACTACAAGCTCGGTCTGAAAACATAACCATTTTAGAGTTTTAGGCAAGTAATTTTAAATAAATAATTTAAAATGTTATTCTGGAACAGAACTTTTTTCATTCTTAGAAAAATGGAAGAGGCCTCCTTGGTAGTTACGAAAAATGGAAGAAGAAACATGTATTTTTTTAAAATTAACTCTTAGAAATAATCTACAAGTTTAAGAGTGGTCATGAAGATTTCAACATAAATGATGTTTTTTGTTTCTTTAACAGGGATTGCATGAATTTTTGGGATGGAAGGGTCATTAGATCAACTGTAACTTATAGCTTGACACTCTGTATGTCTGTGCATGTGCATAGCTTGATATTATCTAAGTATCGGTAACAGTGATACTTAAAGATACTGTGGAGAAACACAGGTTTCTGATGACAGCATCTTAAGTACAGGAGAAAAGCTCTTGTGCAGTTTATGTTTATAATACCATCATATCCCTGAGGTGCTGACAGAGCTTCATTCACAATTTTTCTGAGAGTTGTTTTTCTGTATTTCACATTTCACTTCTCTTTCTTGATTAAAATCATTGATATTACTTCGCTTTAAATAATGACACGCACATCATAATAACTTTTAGTACCCTGGTTATTTTAAAAGGATTCAAAATCTCAGTTTGACTTCTTAATGGTTGTAAAAGGTATGTTTTGGACAATAGGATTGTATTTTAAGAAATAATGTAATTAAAAAAGAATAATTCTTTTAGACACATATATGTATAAAAAATGCTAAAGCTATTTTTCTTTCTTTTTTTTAATTTTCTGAATTATTTTTTATTTTATATGGAGGTTTTTTTTCTTTTACTAAGGCCTTGGCTCCCCAGTTGTAGCAGTTGTACTGCTTAATCTGTAGAAACCAAGTTAAATGAAACAGGTTTCCCAGTCATGAAATCATTACAGTGGGGAAAAAAAAAAAAAGGAGGTCCAGTCTATCCCTATTGTGGCAGGAAATGGGTAACTAGGTCATCCCTGGCAGATGTTTGTATAGGCTGCTGTTAAAAACCACAAATGAAGGGGATTCCACAACCTCATAAATCTATTCCATCTAATCTATACTTTAAGTTGAAAGGATTTTTTTTGTTGTTTCATTTTTTTGTATCTAGACTATTCTTCTTTGATGCAAATTAAGCAGTTACTTGTTATAATTCAGGTGTGTACAAAGATCTGTTGACCATGACTTTCTGTATGCAATCTTTTATGCATTTTATACCCAGTCTTCTTTTTTTCTCATGAAGCGAAGCCTTATTTCTTCCACCTTTCCTTGTAAGTCATATTCTCAAAATATCATTCTTGTTGATTTCATTTTCAACTCCATTCAAACTGTTGAAATTGTTCTTGGAGTGCATTGCCCAAAATTGCACAGAATTCTCCAGCTGAGACCTCAGCAGCACTGAAGATTGCAAAATAATTAGGTCCTGCATCTCACATACTGCACACTTCCTAATACATCTTGGAACGTGAAGTGCCTTTCTGCAACATCATGTTGACTCATATTTAGTCTGAAATCCACTTGAACCTTCCTATCCTTTGCAATCCTGTTGCCTTATTAAAGCATCATCAGGTTATATTAATATACTCTGGTTTATTTTTGTCAATTTCAGTCTGTCTAGTATGAGCTTATTGCACTTGTGGTTTCTCACATTATCTAAATATTTTGGATTCTGATCCTCTTACCTGTGTTTGCAACCCCCTTCCAGACTTTTTGCAAATTTTACAAGTTTACTCCCTTTTCTATTTTCCAAACTGTTCAATAAAAAACTGAGTAGAATAGGATGGATGAGAAGTCCCTGAAAGATGTTGCTGCAGTCAGTACATCCTACTCTGTCAGAAAACCATTAAATAAATACTTTTTGGGAGAAATACTTAACTACTTGTGTATCAACTGTTATTTGACTTTGTCTACATGATTTTTTGTATTGCAGGCAAAATTAGCGGGGACCCAACTAAAGGCTTTGTTAAAGTACAGATACCACACTTACTGTTTCCTTCTTATTCAATAGGCCTGCTGCCCTTTCTAGGAAGGAAATTGGAGAGGTCTGACACAATAATGATCCTAAGATTACATTTTAAAGCCTTACTACCCAATTGTTTTCTATCATATTGTTCTCTTCATGCCTATACACTAACTGCCTAATAACCTATGACAGTATCTCTCAGAAATGCATGGTTATTTATGAGAGACCAATGTAATTTTGTTTCCTAAGGCAGTATTTTTCATCATTTCTAGTCTTCTTGGACCTCTCTTGCACTTCATGAATTCTCAAAAAACCCAAACCAAAATAAAAACCCCCTCCAGAACACTCTCCCCCTGCTCCCATCCCAGAATCATCATACAGAGATTATTTTATATTTAAGTGCTCCAGGGTAATTTTTAGCACATTTTCCTATGGAAACACAGTTTATACAATCCCACATATGACCAGTCAGGCCTGCCTTTTGAACACCATGCCTTTTGAACTTGTTGCTTACTCTCCAACTGAACTGGACCAAGAAGTTGTGGTCTCAGAGATACCACATTTCTACAGATTTTGTGAAAGTAAGAAGGTAAATAGAGAGCCTTCCATAGCAACAAGGAATTCAGTGTAAATGAAACCCTGGTATCAGGTACTGGAAAACTCACAGAAGAATGTTATGAATATTCCAGCCATAAATTTCAGTCATACTTTTTGCTCTGGGCTAATGCAATCAGGAGTCACAAGGCTACAGGGAGGCTGGCTTTATCCACTGCTTTCTGAACTACATGTTTAAGTCAGCAGGATTGGAAACTGGCATTTCTTAATATTGCTTAACACATTCCTTCCCTTTTCTGGTCTGTGTGTCTTAGACCTTTGTTAAAAGTAATTGCTTTGCATGTCTGACACGAAAATATTTTGTAGACACATTAGGCAAATAAGCTTTGAATATTTCAGAATTCTTTGAGTCACATTATTTGCTGTCTTTTACTTAGATAGTCATTTACTTAGATCCTTTCCTAGATTATCTCATATAGCCTCTTAGCCTTCATCCTTTGTTCGTTGTGTGTTTACTATTCTTTAAAACTCATTTTCAGTCATCAGTTCTTGTTTTCACTGTTTTCCATGATTCCTTCCTGTTTTTCAGTTAACCAAATAGCCCCTGATGAAGCCTTGCTGCTCTCTTTCAGTGCTTGCTTTACATCAGGGTAGTCTGCTGTTGTGCCTTTAATACACTTTCAGTAACTGTTGGCTTTCCTATGCTCCTATTTCTTTATGAATTTCTTCCAAAAGATCTACCCACCCATTCATTCCATAAGCCAAGAAAAATCCACTTTTGGAAAACCATACTCTTTCTGTCACTCTATGCTTTCTTTGGCATCATTAATTTTATTGTTTTGTGATCAGTTTTGTATTTATATCTTCCACCTTTGTCTCATTAGGAAGCATTAACTGATGAGCTAAATATGCAAAGCATCCTTTCCTCTCTTATCCCCTCAACTGTCTGAAATCTCAGTAGCCTAAAAGAAAGGTTGTTCCAAATTTGCTGACTATGGGGCTGTTATCTTTTTTTTGGACGTGTGCTTGAACAGAACAAGGGATAGGACACTGAACTGAGTGGGTGTCAGAAGAGTTGGAGCAAAGCAGCTGCCCTATTCCCAGCACAGGGGGCATTGCAGAACGATGCAGCAGACCAGCTCATGTGGAGCTGGAAGGGAACAGAGGCAGAGAGTCTGTAATTGGAATACTGTTATTTTAGTATCTAATATTTAATAATCTGTCAGGCTTATTGTTGGTGTTTTGTGGCCAAAATTTGAAGGTCTTATTGAACAATTAGAAAAAAACGCCCAAACCAACAACCCTAAATTAGTAAGACTTTTACCTGAAAAAAGCATCAAGACATGCCCCAATGCTATTGGAAACCATATACAGACATGGCTCTCTGCAAACACTGTCTGTCTCTAATGGCTTAAAATCAAAGGCAACAAAATAAGCTCCAGGCAAGACAGATACTTCAGGAAAGAAGATATAAGGTGTAAAGAGTGAGGCAGAACTATGAAAGATGTGTGGAAAAGCATGAGCTTAAAAAAATATGGAGAGGAAGCCTGACAGATAAGAGGGGCCTGTTTACCTAAGAGCAGCATTGTAAAAGGAATAGTCTGAGTGTAGAAAAAAATTGCAAGGAAGAGCAGACAAGTAGATTACAAGGGACATGGGAAGAAAAGTAATATAATAAAATGAAAACAGACAGATGAGGAGAAAGAAAGTGAATGTAGCATCCATCCAGATTTTTTATTATTATTATTTCTTTACCAGGGAACATTTAAAACATAGTTATTTTTTATTAATATGACATAAACAAGAAAATTGTAAAACTGTCCTTGATTCTGTCTGGAATGTAGTTAATAATCAAAGTAACTAGAGCTGGAGTCAAAAGGAACATTTCCATGGTAAAGCCCCCCCCAAATTCCATTTAATTTTTGTGTTTGGTTTGATGGGAAGCTGTTTGCAGGCTTCTTGGAGATTTGGAACAAAAATCATTATAGCAGAGGTGGATCACTGGATCTGACTAATGGTGATGATATTAAAGGTATAATAAATGCAGTTTATGACAATTACATAAATGATAAAAATAGATCTGTGTTTACACAGTGTTTGTGTCCAGTTCTTAAATGTAGGCTTAATGTGATAGCATTGTTTTCATTTTAGCTTCTCTGCATCTTGATAAGCTGGTAAGGAATATATTTTTGCTAGTATATTATTTATGCATGTTTTTGTTACCTTGCAACTCAGAGTTGCCAGCAAGTGCCATATTAAAAAAATTGTAAAGCATGTAGTGCAGTATATAGCTTAAGGATACAGCTCTAATTCACTGAGCCTCAGAATTGATTTAATCAAGTTCAAAATAACTTTTTCCTATAAAAGTGTTATTGCACTAAACAAGTTTTAGAAAACTTTAACTAAACTTTAATGTTAGAACAACTGCAACATTCCTATTTGCTCATAAATAGAAGTGCTTTGAAACAGATGCAGAAGCTGTTCCAATCTGAGATGGTGTTCTATCACAGCAATGCACTTGCTGTCACAGTCACGTGGCATTTTACCTTGTAGTTGTGCCAAAACTGCATTCTGAATCTTCTGACCTACAGAACACAGACTGGAAGATTCTAGTCATTAACCCAGCTCAGACTGGCCAGGAGCATGTTTATCTGATCCAGGGAAGATCCACACATGTGCTCAGCTGTGTTAGGAGAAGGAAGGACAGAGTGTTCAAGCTACAAACTTCCAGCATTCACCAAGACAGAAGACAGTATTTTTTTTCTGTTATGTTTTTGCAGCATATTGCATTACATCTAACCTAGAAATGTCATAAATACATCATTTTGATGATGAAATAATTTTGGCATTTTCTGCACAAGCTGCTATACCGGTGTGTCTATTTAGTTGCAAGAATATTTTTCTACAATGCTAGTTAAATCAGATTGGCTGCTGATGTTTGGCATAGTTATAGGATGTGTGTAGGTCTTTCTATATGGGATAGGTGAGTGCATCTGTATACATATTTTTATGTATAAAATTAATAAATATTGACAAATATACAGTGAGGCATACTGTAAAAGCTTATGCTTTAAGAAAATGCTGCTATGGGTCTATTATCCAGTACTGGGCTGACAAGGAACTAACAAAGAATTTGAAACTCCCATTTCACTGGCATTACAAATAATTGAGGGGATAAATCAAAGGATACTAAGTCTTGGTTGCTCTACTATCTTGTGCCAAGTCCAAGGAGATGGAAGAAAGCTGCATATAAAATAGATGCCAAAAGCATTACAAGAAAAAACCCTAATGATCTCTGACTCCTGACATTTCCCTGATTTGTAGCTGACAGAGACTGATTTAAGTTTGGAAGCATATGGTTTAGAGCATATAGTTTACTAGTTTCCAAGGATATTGTAATTTCTTGTAACTCTTGACTTTCATTCCTAAAAGAACCAGCCTGCTAAATCAAGTTCCTCTTCTACCTCTACTTCTTCCAGTCATCTCATGAATTGGAGGCCTTCCTTCTAATTACTGACACAATTTTAAAATGGTCTTATTTGGAACCTATATGTAAACATACGTTATTCATATAATCAGTTACCTGGCGTGGTCAGTTGCTACACCTTGGTATTGGAGTATCTGCTGCTTGCATGAAACCTAAGCCAGCTAATAGTAAACTGACTGTTGGTAAAAAGAGAAGTAAGATATATGCAGTTATTAAGAACATGTATTATTTGATGTTGTTAGATACAAGTCTTTCATGAGGACACCAAAATGTATTTGGTGCCTATGAACAATGAAGGTGAAGGTCTCAGGGAAGAAAGTGTGGTATTTCTGTAACTTGTCCCACAGTCATAGCATATTCTTCCTTAAGAACATGTGGGATAAACTCTGGATTTTATGTGTAATGTTTGAAATTATGTCTCTTCGTTCTCTAAAGGATGTATGTGGAAACTTTGCAATTGGCATTTGACCTGAGCACACAGTAATCTTTATAGGTGCAATGTGGATGTCTCCAAAAACTCATTCCTGCTGTAATCTTCCTTATTGTCACTATTCAGACCATTAATTCTTTTCTTTAAGCACCTTCCTTTGCTATCTGCCAGTTAACTTCTCTTACTTCCTAGAGATTGTGAACTTACTGTGATAAAAGTTTCTTGCATAGGTAATTCCAGTGACAAAATTGAAATTCTAATGCTTTTACAGGATTACAGTTTTAATGCTTTTCAGGATTTTGTTGCTTTTTTTAAATCTTTGAAATAAGGAAAATTCCTTATGCTTTTCTGTTCTTCAACTGTCCTCAATAAGAGAGTTACTACTGCAATAAACATTGCTAATTTTCATTTGACACATTCTTATGAGAAAAACAGCACACACACTTTTCAGTCCTCTCTGTTCTGATCTGAGTTGTGAGGTCCTCTTCCTTAGGAATTAGCAAAACTAAATGAGTTCTCTGGGGCTTCACCTGGAATCAAGTTTTCCCATGTAGGTAGGTGTGTGGCACCTTAGTCGTTATCCAGAGCAATCCCACTGAAAGTTGATTCTTTCCTGTATCTACCACCTGAAGTTATGCCTGATGTTGATGGTATGCAGTGTTCACATAAACCTTGGTAGCAGACTATTCTGTTCCTAAAAACTAGAAGGCAAAGAGAAAGATTTAGTATTTATTATATTTCAAAAATAATTAGTAATACTTAGTACTATTTGAGGTGGATTTAGTATTTAATGTTTTGGGCAGATGATGCTGACTGACTGCTCACCACTGAGAGAAAGGCCATCTCTTTGACCACTGGATCATAAAGTTTCATTGCAAAATAAAGACAGGGCATTCAAGGAAAAGCATTATGTACATTTACAATGCTATTTGATAAGGGAAGTATTTTGAAATTTGAAATTTCTGGAAGGTACTAAGGAAGATATTCTCTCCTGCTATGATACTATTAAATTCGTAACAGTGAAGCAATGTGGCTTTACAAATAAAGGGGTACATTAAAATCAGTGTCAGCTCTAACTCAGTAAGAAAGTAGGTTTTCTGTAAACTAAAGAGGAGAATATACACAGCTCCATGTATTCTTGAAGTTATGTATGTTGTCTCATCTGGAGATGATCTATATAATTCATGCTCTGCTTTCAATCTCTATATCAACAACTCAGGACACCAAGGGATACAGCTGTACTATGTTGCAAAATTCAGACTCAACCCATATTTTGCAGCAGGTACTGTTCTCTGCTGGGAAGTCCTGCAGTACGTGCCCACTTACTCCTGGTCCTTGTATGTATAACACCTGATGAGGTGTTGTCTGACACATGAGATGGCAAAGATCTGATTATTTTTCATAGTGTTAATGTTTGCAAATATGAAAGACACTTCAGCATTTTTATAATATTTAAACTGCGTGTCTGATAGAGGAAGTAATGAATGGGATCTTCTTCATGGTGTCCTGTTCTACTAATCAAAGCAAGTAATGCTTTATTTAAACAAGAAGTCTCAGCTGTGTCAGTGGAATGGTTTGTAGGCAACAGTTTGTAAGCAAAACTGAAAGAAAGAATGCTTGCTTATGTATGGTTTTGTAAGGATAGCAGTATATAGTATTAAGGTAGTATTAAGTGGATGCAAAAGGCTATAAACAAAGAGAATTTCTTTCACTTACTGCTTTTTACTTGGCAGATTTTAAAAGCAGCATGCTGCAGCAGGATATATTAATCAGGAAACGAGGTGCATGTTCATTTATGCTATCATATGGATTGTGGGATTATGAGTATGTTTTAGTTTTAACCTAGCAAGAATATTCTATACCAGCTGCTAAGTATTAATACTGCAGTCAGAGTGAACTAGCACCATTTTACTTCATTTCCAACTACTGGAAATTTCCTGATGTAATTTGCTTATGTAAAGTCTGAGAAGTCTTTAGGATCAAGTCCTTAAAAGCAAGTCCTTGTTGAAATATCGGATCACCTCTCAGTGATCTGATTTAAAAAAAAAAAAAAAAAAACTCCTTTTAAAATATATCCCTAGACACTNGCAACCACAAAATAAGTGCCATGCCTGAATGATGAATATATTCTTCATATACACAAAATTCAATATATCTGCAACCCGTGACTTTTTGTAATAAAAGTCATTGTTATCTCTGTGATATATAAATATATATATATAAAATATATTTACCAGTTGCACTGGTAAATTAAAAGGCTTTGTTTCAGAAGTGACTTTCCATATATCTCACATTCTCAGTCATGACTATGTTAATTTTAAGGAAGGAAAAACTGAAAAATTCGGGTAAGTTTGCACTTTAGTCTCTAAACTCAAGGCAGAGAGGAACGTTTTGAAATTTGCCAGTTCGGCGTTGGTGTCCAGCTGGG